>SJYC01048500.1:0-10133 GCA_006408675.1 Madoqua kirkii | reverse complement strand
GTAAACTCCAGGAGTTGGTGATGGACAGGGAGGCCTGGCGTGCTGCAGTTCATGGGGTCGCAGAGTTGGACACGACTGAGCGACTGAACTGAACTGAATGGTGATAAAAATGAAAAGAGGTGGAGGGGAAAAAAAGAAATGAAATGAAGAGACGCATTCAGAAGGTTAGATTGGTGAGGTTATGTACTGATTCCCATAAACATACAATATTTAAGTAAGTTGTGACAGTAATGTTATAGGCTTTATTGCATATTTTGTGCAAGATACTTTATATTAATATATTATTTCATTTTATCCTTCCAATAACTGATGGGAAGTCTTATTCCTTTGTTATAGATTAAGGCTGGATTGGTTAAGAGTACAAGGCCATACCATAGAGTAAATTGTAGAGAATTTAAATCCAGATGTCTTCCTCCAAAGTCTGCCCTCTTTGTACCATAAGCCATGATGCTGCCCATATAAATCAAATATTGTAGTCTCCATATACATTTGTGACATTCCTGTGGTTTATTTCATTGATTGCTGAGTTAAAAGCTATTTATTCTCTTCACCAGGAATAGCTTTCCTACTTTGAGAGAATATGCTTGGCTCTTTCTCCCACCCTTAAAAAAGAGATTTTGAAAAGATTTTTATTAAGGAAGCAAAACATAAAAAGAGCATATTTTCTCTCCAGAATCTTTCTTTGCACTCTTAACCTAATAATAGGAATCAGTAACAACAAATTGAATTACAATACATAGGTCCAGAAACTGGATTTAATTAAAAAATCAAAGACTGTTTATTATTAAAATATCTGAATGTGTTTTAGTCTTCTCTAACAGCAGTTGCCTATTATGATAATTTTGAGTTTTATGTATTTTTACAGGGACTTATTTTGTTCTGTGTTGATGCGTAAAAGCCTTTGGGTTTCTGAGAAGCTTGAATACATGAAGTTGATCTAGCTCTAGACTGTTCTTTTTGCACATTGGTGTCCTAATATCCTTTTTCTAAACTTGTGCTTTATTCTGAGGCAGACTTCAGTGTCTCTAGAGAAGAAACTTTCCAAAAACATGATAAATACATTGTAAACTATTACAAACCACACACATCTGAAATAAACATATCTAAAGCGATATTTTTCCTTATTTACATGCAGCGTATTCTGATTTTTTCTGTTTCGTACTATTCTATTTCATTAAAAACATTTTATGACTTTCTCTTCTAATTAGGTTTAGAAGGACTCAGAAAACATTTGCTCCCATAGTAGCAAGAAAATCTTGGACAAAATAAAAATCACATATTTCTCTGGGGCTTCCCTGGTGGCTCATCTGGTAAAGAATCTGCCTGCAATGCAAGAGACCTGGGTTCAACTGCTGGGTCGGGACGATCCCCTGGAGAAGAGAATAGCTATCCACTCCAGTATTCTTGCCTTGAGAATTCCATGGACAGAGGAGCCTGGTAGGCTATAGTCCATGGGGTTGTGAAGAGCTGGACATGACTGAGTGGCTAACATAGATAGAGAAGTGCATAATGAAACTTCAGTGAACTAAATTCCACAATGAATTGCTTATAAGTGAGTAGAAAGCCACAGCAACTTTCATACCTGGGGACAAGCATGTGGTTTGGATATTGGAACCCTGACACAAATGGTGAGGCTTTACAGAGTCAAGAGGAAATCTTAGTTTTCCCTTTGTTAACTGTATGGACTCTTGGAATTGGAATGTGGATTGGAAATTGGAAGAATCCCAAATGCAACAATAAACCAGTTGGCCCAACACGTATCTGCTGTGTCTGCCATCTACAAATTTTTACTAAGAAAGCAGCATCTCAGGTGAGTGTGGGAGGCCTAGAGAATGTGCATTGATGCTTTGCCAGAGTTGAGTCCAAAGGTGAACCAAAAATACCTGAAACTATAACCAGGGGGAGAAAAGCAGATAGAAAACACTAACTCAAGATCTGAGAATCTCTACAGACCTCAAGCAAGATAAATATAACTGAAACAACACTTGGGCCACTGAAAAGCAAAGATAAAGGGTAAATCTTAAAAGAAGTTAGGCAAAAATAGCTATATTATGTACAGGGAAACAACATAAGAATGGCAGCAAATTCTCGTTCTGTAGAAACAATGCTGACTGCAAGTCAGAAGATGATAACTAAACTAACTAAAGAAAAATACTATCAACCTAGAATTCTTATCCAGCAAAATTTATCCTTCTAAAAAATGAAGGTGAAATAAAGTTATTTTAGATTGATAAAAGAGGAGGAAATTTGTCCACCACAGAACTGAACTACAAGAAATATTAAAGGAAGTGCATGAAGATCACTGATAAATCCAAATTTATAGATGAGAAAACTGAAGCCCCAAAAGGTAAAGTCACACAGCTAAGGTCACACAGCCAATTAAGCTACAGGATTAGGACTGTACTCCATTTCTTCTAATTTCAACAAACTCTTTGTTTGAGTAACAGTGTAATGTACTGAGTGGGAAAAGCAAATGACTTTGGGGTAAGCACATGCAGGTCTGAATCCTAGCTCCTCCAGCTGTTGAAACCTTAGACTGTTGAGAAAATCGCTCATCTCTATTTTTCAAATGGAGAATATGCAGAGAGCAATTAATATCTCCTTCATATGGTTGAGAGGAGTACTATAATTGTTAAAGGACCTTGTACACTGTATCAGTAAAATGAATCTTAATCTCTTCACCTCTTTGTAATATGATACCTTTTTGAAAAATCAATAGAGGTTGTTTTTGGGTGGGGGAGGGAATCATCTTTCTCAGAGATTTTATCTTTAGTTTTATCTCTACTGAAATAAGCCACCCTTATGACACAGTAGTGATTCTGTTTTCATTTGGCTGTGTTCCTTCTAGTGTCTGAGTAGTTAGAATCTTTTTGGCATCCATTTTCTTCAGATAGCAGTAGTCATTTTAGCATTACACCTGAAACTGGTATTTAAAAAATAGGCATCTATACCTAAGCCCCCTCTTTTCTTCGGACAAAGGAATAGCTAAAAGCTTAACGGAAGTTTTGCAGTGAATAGTGTAGTATTATTGGGAGCCAAATGCCTTTATGAGAAAGAAATGTCAGATTATTTAAATGTTTAAGAATACAGTTGTATGACAACTCATTTTAGATTTCCTGATCAGTCTGTTGTTCAGAGAAAAGTAATACTGATCCTACAGAATTTAGGCTTGAATACAAAGAGTGATTTTTGTTTATAGTTACTAGCATATCTTATTCATCATACAGTCACTGTTTCCAAAAGGTCTAAGATTCATTACACATGGGTCTGCAGTTCATTACAAATATGGGCCCTTATTAAGTAGAGAACTTCCTTTGCATCCAAGCAGTAAGCCTTATGTGAAAATTGAATAGATTATTTTAGTGAAAGTTAAATTGTCCCTAAATCGAAATTCATTGTATTTGGGTTTTGTTTACTTTAGTAACAAATTTAACACTGTTTAATTAAAAGATTCTCACTTCATTATTAAGGATAAAGAAGATCAGTAACACCTGTTTTGAGGGGCATTAACTTCATAGAGAAGAACTTTTGTTTTTAAATTTGATATTGGCAGTGTTTTCCCCTAAAATATTCATATTCAAGAGGTTAACTCTTGTTGGCTTTTTTTTTTTTTTTTTCCTGGAATGGCATACTATTAGAGAGCTCAGTGTCTCTGACTTTGACACAGGAAAAACAGGTTGAAATGAACTGTCAAGTTTTTAATAATAGCTGTGATATAGAAGAAAACCTTGGACTTTGTGACCTGGGCAATTAATTTATCGTCTCTGAGCACTAGTATCCTCACCTAAAAAATGTGTCCAATAATATAATAATATAATAATCAAGGTTGTTATGAGGAAGAAAGGAGATAGGCTAACTGAAACTTTTGTAACTGACCTACTATGCAAATTAATTCTGAATTAAATGACATGTCTTATCTTTTTTTTTTTTTTAACTTTTTATTTTGTATTGAGGTACAGCCAATTAACAATGCTGTGATAGTTTCAGTGAACAGTGAAAGGACTGTTCACATACATACATGTATCCATTCTTCCCCAAACTCCCCTCCCATCCAGGCTGCCACTTAACATTAAGCAAAGTTCCATGTGCTATACGGTAGGTCCTTGTTGGTTATCCATTTTAAATATAGCAGTGTGTACATGTCCATCCCAAACTCCCTAACCCTCCCTTCACCCCCTCCCTCCCACCAGCAACCATAATTTCATTTCCTAAGTCTGTGAGCCTCTTTCTGTTTTATAAGTCAGTTCATCTATATCATTTCTCTTTAGATTCCACATAGAAGGGATGTCATACATATTTCTGAAGTAAATGACATGTTTTAAATGTTTTAAAAGTTAGGATGACTTCTCATTCAAATTAAGAACAAAAATACATAGGATTTTCAGTGTACTAAATGTTTTACCATTCACTTTTTTTTTTCACATTTAAAAACTAACTTCACTGAGATAAAATTTCAAACAGTAAAATATACCCATTTTATAACCCATATAAGATCAGTAACTTTGACAGATGTATACAGCTGTGTAACTGCTATCCCAATCAAGATGTGTAAGATTTTCATCACTCCACAAAGTTCCCTTATATGTCTCTGTGGTTAGTTCTTACCCTCCTGGCCCTAAGCAACCACTGATCTGCTTTCTTTCATAATAGATTAGTTTCGCCTGTTCTTGAATTTCATATGAATGGAATCATACTTATGTACTCTTTCGTTTATGCATAATGCTTTTGAGAGACATCCAAGTTATTGCTCATATCATTAGTTCTTTTTAATTGATGAGTAATATCCTATTGTATGATTATATCACAATTTGTTTGTGTATTCACTTCTTAATGACTTTTTGGTTGTTTCCAGTTTGGGACTAGCATGAATAAAGCTGCTATGAATATTCATGTAAAAGTATTAATATTTGAGTGAACATTATATTTTCCTTTCATATGAAATGCCTAAGTGAGATTGTTATAGAGCCTGGTTTTGGGACTCTTTAATCAATAGAGAAGTTGATGAGAGGCCAGATAAGAAATTCAGGCAAGGCTTTAATGGTCCTCAAGAGGCAGCACAAGGAAACAAAAACAAGTAGGTTTCCTTGTTTTCTCCCTGAGTTTGGGGGGTGGGGTGAGGGAGTGAGCTGGTCCCTTAAATAGAGTGAGGGTAGGGCTGGCTTCGGTGGTCTGCCCACTCTTTTGGTGATGCATTTGTGTAGGGATCATGCCCTGTACCTTGCTTTTGCACCTGGGATGTGGCAGTTACATATTTGCTCATTTTGTATCTTGTTCATTATTTAACCCAGCTGCTTATGCACACAGTTATTTTTAGTTCCTTATAATTTCTTTGTATTCTGTTGCTCTAGGAGACATTTTTCCAGTCCTAAGGACTGCAGCAGTGTCCCAGGTCCCAGCCCCCAGCCTGTCTGATTATTATCTCATATGGCATTCATTGGGCTTCCCAGGAGGCACAGTGATAAAGAATCCACCTGCCAGAGCAGGAGATGCAAGAGACATGGATTCGATCCCTGGGTGGGGAAGATCCCTGGAGTATGAAATGGCAACCCACACCAGTATTCTTGCTTGGAAAATTCCATGGATAGAGGAGCCTGGTGAGCTACAGTCCATGGGGTCACAAAGAGTCAGACATGACTGAGTGGCCGAGTGCGCACACACACACAAGGCAGTCATGTTTATTAGTAATGTTATAAGCAACTGCTAGACTGTTTTCCAAATAGTTGTACCATATTACAGCAGCAGTGTTAGAGTTACATGAGCTCCAATATTTACTACTGCAGTTCTTTTTAATTTCAGTGATTCTAATGGGTATACAGTGGTATCTTGTGTTTTAATTTGCATGTTTTTGATGACTAAGGCAGTGTACATTTTTCAGGTGCTTTATTGTACTTATTGGCTACTCCTAAAATCTTTTGTAAAGTGTCTGTTCATATCTGATGCACATTTTAATTGAGTGAGTTATCATTCATTTGTTATAGTTCTTTATATAATGAATTTAAATCTTCGCCAGATGTATGTATTGTGTATAACACTTCTCACTGTGGTTTGCCATTTCATTTTTAAAACACCTTTTGAAGAACAGAAGATCTTCATTTTGATTAAGTCCATTTTAGCAATTTTTGCCTTTATGGCTAGGACTTTTTGTATTCTAAGAAATCTCTTCCCTTTCAAAAGTTACAGAGATTTTTTTTCCTATTTTTTCTTCTAGCAGGTTTATAGGTTTAACTCTTAGGCTTGGGTTTCTGAGACAGTAATCCTCCCCTATCTGTGGTTTCAATTTCTGCAATTCAGTTACATACAGTCAATTGTGGTCCAAAAATACCAAATTGAAAATTCCAGAAATAAACAGTTTATAATTTGAAAACTGCATGCTGTTCTGAGTAGCATGAGAAAATCTCCCACCATTTTGCTCTGTCCTTCAGGGAACATGAATAATCGTTTTTGTCCAGAGAATCCACGCTATTTCTACTACCCATCCACTATACAACAAAACAATATAAATAGGGTTTGGTATTATCAGCCATTTCAGCATTCACTGGAATGTACTCTTCATGGATAGGGAGGGGACTCCTGTACATTTCAAGTTAATTTTGGTACATGGTGTGGGTAAGGGTTGAGGTTCATTTTTTCCATATGAGTATCCATTTGTCCGAGTGCCACTTACTGAAAAGATTACTCCTTTCCAGTTCTGTGGAAATCAATTGTATACATGTGGGTCTATTTCTGGGCTCTGTGCTGTTCTATTGATCCATTTATCTCTGCTTTCACTGATATACATAGTCTTGATTACCACAGCTTTATAATGCCTTGAAATCACTTTGTTATTTTTGAAAATTATTTAGGCTATTCTAGGTCATTTGAATTTCCATATGTATTTGAAAATCAACTTGTCGGTTTCTACTACAAAGCCTGCTGTGAATTTGATTAGGATTATGTTGAATCTGCAGCTCAATTTTGAAAGAATCAGACATCATAACAAAATCAAAGCTTTTAGTTCATTAATGTGGTATATCTCTTTTTAAAGTTATTCTTTAATTTTTCTCAGCAATATCTTGTACTTTTCAGTGTGTAAGTCTGTTACTCTTAAGTATTTATCTCCTGTTTTACATGCTGCTATAAATGTTATTTTAAATTTTATTTCCTAGCACTCTCAGTGTCTATGCCGCTGCTGCTAAGTTGCTTCAGTCATGTCCGACTCTGTGCGACCCCACAGATGGCAGCCCACCAGGCTCTATAAGTACAATTAAATCTCAGTATGTATAAGTATAATTAAATCTTAAATACTGACCATGTATCCTGAAAAGGAAAAGTGAAATCATTTAGTCATATCTGATTCTTCGCGACCCCATGGACTATAGCCTACCAGGCTCCTCTGTCCATGGGACTTTTGAGGCAAGAGTACTGGAGTGGTTGCCATTTCCTTCTCCAGCTAATCTTCCCAACCCAGCAATTGAACCTGTGTCCTCCCGCATTGTAGGCAGATGCTTTTACTGTCTGCGCCACCAGGGAAGTCAACTGAGACCTTGGTAAATTCTCTCATGAATTCTACTAGCTTATGATAGTGGATTTCTTGGGACTGATTAAATATATCATCATGTTGTTTGCCTCCAAAAATGTTTTACTTCTTTTCCAAACTTTAAAAAAAAATTTTCTTGCCTTATGGCGCTAATTAAGACTTCTCATACAGGCTTGAATAAAAGTGGGGAAAAAAGACATTGTTGCCTTTTTCCCAATCTTAAGGGAAACGAGTTCAGTCTTTTACCACTTAGCATGATATTACCAGTTGTTTTTTTCAGAGATGCCGTTTATCACATTGTAGAAATTTAATTACTCATTTTCTAAAGAGTTCTTTTTTTTTTTTATAATTATGGATGGGTAAGAATTTTTTCAAATGCTTTTTCTGCATCTGTTTAATTGAGATATAGTTGATATATAATATTATATTAATTTCAAGTGTGAAACTGGTTCAAAATTTTTATACATTATACTCCATTTATACTTATTATGGAATATTACCTATATTCTCTGTACTGTGCAATATAACCTTGAGCTTATTTATTGGAGATGGCAATGGCACCCCACTCCAGTACTCTTGCCTGGAAAATCCCATGGGCAGAGAAGCCTGGTGGGCTGCAGTCCGTGGGGCTGCTAGGAGTCAGACACAACTGAGCGACTTCACTTTCACTTTTCACTTTCATGCATTGGAGAAGGAAATGGCAACCCACTCCAGTATTCTTGCCTGTAGGATTCCCGGGATGGGGGAGCCTGGTGGGCTGCCGTCTCTGGGGTTCCACAGAGTCGGACACAACTAAAGCGACTTAGCAGCAGCAGCTTATTTTATACATAGCACTTTATGCCTCCTAATTACCTCCCTTTATTTTGCCCCTCCTTCTTCCATCTCCTACTGATGTTTTCTATATCTGTGAGTTTGTTTCTGTTTTGTCAGATTCATTCATTTGTTTCAGATTGTAGATTGTGCCTGTAAATGATAGCATACGCTATTTGTCTTTCTCTGTTTGACTTATTTCATTAAGCATAATACCCTCCAAGTCCATCCGTGTTGTTACAGATGGCAAATTTTTTATGACTGAGTAGTACTCTATTGTGTGTGTGTGTACACAAAACATCTTTTTTATCCATTCATCTGTTGATAAACACTTAGGTTGTTTCCGTATCTTCCTATTGTAAGTAGTGCCATTATGAATATAAGGGTACATGTATCCTTTTGAATTACAGCTTTACAGAAGTGGGATTGCTGATGCATATAAGTCTGTTTTTAGTTTTTTTAAGAAATCTCCATACTGTTCTCCATAGTGGCTGCACCAATTTATATTTCTAACTGTTTAGAAGGATTCCCATGTTTCCGTATCTTCCTATTTTAAGTAGTGCCATTATGAATATAAGGGTACATGTATCCTTTTGAATTACAGCTTTACAGAAGTGGGATTGCTGATGCATATAAGTCTGTTTTTAGTTTTTTTAAGAAATCTCCATACTGTTCTCCATAGTGGCTGCACCAATTTATATTTCTAACTGTTTAGAAGGATTCCCTTTTCTCTGCACCCTCTCCAGTGGTTATTATTCATAGGCTTTTTGATGATGGCCATTTTGACAGTGTGAGTGTTTTTTATTCCCTTTATGTCATAAATGTGATGTCTTTTGCATCATTGTTAAATTGTACTTGGTCACTTTTTTATATTTATGGATTTTTTTTGGCTCATACTTTAGAATTTTTGCATTTTTTTTTTCATGAGTCTTATTATTCTTCTCTTGTAAAATGTTTGTCTGGTTTTCTAACAGGGTGATGATGCTGGCCTCATAAGTTGAAACGTGTTTCTCTTTGTTTTGTATAAGATTGATATTATTTTTTACATGCTTAATGAAATTCACCAGTGACGCTCTCTAGACCTGGAGTTTTCTTTATGGAAAAGTTTTTAATTAAAATTTTAAAATTAATTTTAAAGTAAGTATAGAGGTCAGAGAAGGCAATGGCAACCCACTCCAGTACTCTTGCCTGGAGAATCCCATGGACCGAGGAGCCTGGTCCTCCGTAGGAGCTGCAGTCCATGGGGTCACTAAGAGTCGGACATGACTGAGTGACTTCACTTGCACTCTTCACTTTCATGCATTGGAGAAGGAAATGGCAGCCCACTCCGGTGTTCTTGCCTGGAGAATCCAGGCAGCAGCAGCAAGCATAGAGGTGTTCAGAATTCCTAGATCTTCTTACTTCAGTTTTGTCACTTTGTTTCTTTCAAGAAATTTGTCTAAGTTGTCAAATCTACTAGCATAAACTTATTTGTAGTAGTCGTTTATGCCCTCTAAGTGGGATCTGCAGTGATGCTCCCTTTTCATTCCTGATATTGCTAATTTGTCCTTTTTTTCTCTTTTTTATTTATTTCATCTACCTAGTGGTTTATCAATTTATTGATCTTTTTAAGTAACTTTTTTGTCTTATTAATACTTTTCCATTATTCATGTGTTGCTGTTTCATCAATACTCAGTATTATTTCTTTTCTTCCATTTGCTTTGGATTTATTTTTTTCCTTTTTGAGGGAGAACATTAAATCATTTATTGTTCATGTCTTAGGTGAAATGAATACACCCACATTTCACTGGTTTAGAAAAATGTAACT
>SJYC01048494.1:0-30331 GCA_006408675.1 Madoqua kirkii | reverse complement strand
CCAACTCTCACATCCATACATGACTACTGGAAAAACCATAGCCTTGACTAGACGGACCTTAGTTGGCAAAGTGACGTCTCTGCTTTTGAATATGCTATCTGGGTTGGTCCTAAATTTTCTTCCAAGGAGTAAGCATCTTTTAATTTCATGGCTGCAGTCATCATCTGCAGTGATTTTGGAGCCCCCCAAAATAAAGTCTGTCACTGTTTCCACTGTTTCCCCATCTATTTCCCATGAAGTGATGGGACTGGAAGCCATGATCTTCGTTTTCTGAATATTGAGCTTTAGGCCAACTTTTTCACTCCACTTTCACTTTGATCAAGAGGCTTTTTAGTTCCTCTTCACTTTCTGCCATAAGGGTGGTATTATCTGCATATCTGAGGTTATTAATATTTCTCCCGGTAATCTTGATTCCAGTTTGTGTGTCTTCCAGTCCGATGTTTCTCATGATGTACTCTGCATATAAGTTAAATAAGCAGGGTGACAATTGTTACTTTCTCTAAAATGGAGAATTGGGTTGCTTACCATCTGAGGTCCCCTTCAGCTGTAAGATAACTCTGAAATGTTGAGCGGAGAGGGCCACATGAACAGTGGAATTACTCTCTCAGCATATGTACAGATTATAAGAGGGATTTGAGCCTATAGAACCAAAGGACCGGATTTCTTCCTTTCTTGTGCTCCATTTCCTATCTGGCCTGACATGATAAAAGTAGAAAGAATTCCAAGGTTCCTTAGTTCTCACATTTCTAGGTGCTTCTGCTCTAAAGGTTTTCACAATAGTAGCTCTTTCATAACAGCACATTATAAACCCATAAGTAGGTTATAATCCATTAAGCAGTTGATTGTGAAGTTTAGTAAGACATCACAGCACTTTTTTTAAGGAAGATTTTTTAAAAAGTCAGAATGTATTGCATGTAAAGTTAAGTACTGTTTTGTGAAACTTCTGTTCAGTTATGTGTATTTGTATACTGTGTCACAGTGTAAAATATTTCTTATTGTGAGTTATCATCTGAAGTTCTTAAAATGATACATTTATGATGAATGTGTAAAGTTTGCTTTAAATAAAAGAAGAAACAAAGTGGTTTATCACTTTTTAGTCCCAGCTGCATGTCCCTCAATTTTTCACAGGAATGATGTGAAGTTTTTACAGTATCTAATAAAAATAACAAAATGGAAATTGAAAGTTAGTTTGTAACAATTCAGTAATGAGCTGGGATTTATGAAGAGTGTATGTTGCTGGCTATGTTGGCAGTATTGAAGGCCTGGGTATTATTAAAAATAGGGAAAAGACTGAGTGTGAAATGTAAAAATCATTATATACCTTTGCCATTTTTTTCTCTAGTGTAGATATGTGGGTAGGAGGGTGCATAGATATAGGTGTGTTTTACAAAATGATAGCATAGTTTTTCATATCCTGATTTTTCCCTTAATGTATTACAAACATTTTAATATTCTAATATTCTTTAGTAACATTTAATAGCCAATATAACAGTCCTTTTTGTGGCTGTAGACTGTAGCTTATTGTATCATTTCACATTAAAGTGAACAGTTTTTTGTTACTGTATATCGTAATGCTAACTCTTATTTGTAAATCGATTCTTAGGATAAATGGGCTTCTTATTGCAAGGTCTACATGTTATCTTCAGTCTTCTGGTTGACTTTTTTTTTTTTTGCAGTCTTCTGTTTTTACAGTGTGCGTAGACCTATGAGGCATTCTGTTGGGAGTAGAGGGAAAGATTTGGAGGAACATGTGGTTTTATTTCATTGTTTTTTAATTTCAGATACGAACTTCCAGCCCCTTCCTCTGGTCAGAAAAATGACATCACTGCATGGCAAGAGTGCGTAAACAATTCTATGGCGCAGTTAGAGCATCAGGCAGTTCGAATTGAGAATCTGGAACTAATGTCCCAGCATGGATGCAATGCCTGGAAAGTGTATAACGAGTAAGAAACCTTTTTTTTTCTTTAACCCATCCCACCTGTTTAAGGGGACCTAAACCTAACACATTTATTGTGTAACATTGCAATAGCAAGTTTGGAGGTCTGATTTACAAAACAGCTTTGTAGTAGACTATAATCCTTAATGTGGGGGGTTGCTTATACAGTCAGCTCTCATTAGTTGCACTTTCTGCTTTTTAAAGTGGCCTTGAATACTGAATTAGCAAATACTGAACCATTTTAGCATTTGGGAGAAATAACATACATGTATATATATATATATATATACACATCTCACATAGACAATAATCTTACACACTTTATAACCACTCACCCTGACAGGTTCTATATTTAATTTATTTTTTAAAAGAGAAGACAAAGTTCAGAAGTGTTAAGTAGCTTGCCAGAGTTGGAAATTACACTCTCTCCTCTGGTTATCTCTGCATGAGACCTGAAACAAGAAAGTGGAGTATATCCTTGTTCTGCTTTAGTGGGAAATGCGCATGTCCAGCAACTCTGAACGTTTTGCTGCTCTTGAGCACTCCATGAATGATCACAGAACTCTGCAAGGATTGATTTGGGGGTTACAAACAAATGTGAGTTAATAGGCAAATTCTCTTGTACAGAATCTGCAGATAATGAGAATTGATTGTAAGTAGAGACTTAACACCAGAAACAAGAGTGCTACTGAACTCCTGTTTCTTTGCCACATAATTAGCTTTAGGTTTTTCTGTCTATAGTATGTAAGCTTGTTTCCAATTTGTAAAAGTTAGTGGTTAGCTGATCTGCATGGCTTCTTTGAGCCCTAAAATCACACGTTTCTATTAACAGTTTAAGGCCATTGAACCTCATGACTGCATAAAACCGTTTGTTAGAGGATGATTCCTGAAACAGTAAAGCAAAAATCACAAAATGGTAAATAGCTTTTCTCAAGTTTTCATAATCATCATCAAAGTACCGTGGTCATATAAGGATCTGTGGGCAAAATCCAGAATTTAAGAAACTGCAGAACAAACAATTCAATTTCTGTTGTGAATGTTGCAAGGCAAATAAAGGAACAATGGAGTTAGGACGATTAAGAAGTTTGATAACAAATCAATCCGAAACACCGTGTATCTCATAATGGGAAAATGTGATTTTTGGCAAGATATTCTAGGCCAGATAACCAAGTAGTGCATTTTGGCAGTGTGGAGCCGTGTGCTGCATTGTGGTCTGCAAGCTACAGAGATCCAGAGAAGGAACGTTAAGGATTAGGTCCATTGTAAAAGGATGAGATGTGAGGGTGGGGATTATTGAAGTGCAGTTGAGTTTTGTGTCAGTTTGAGATGTACGGCATAGTGATCTGGTATTTTTTCAGATCGTACTCTATTATAGGTGATTACAAGATAATTGGTATAATTCCCCAGGCTGTACAGTATACCTTTGTTGCTTATCTACTTTACATGCAATAGTTTGTATGTTACCCATCCCTAATCTGTCCCTCCTCCGCTTCCCTCTCCTTTGTTAACCACAAGTTTGTTTTCTATATTTGTTTTGCGTGTATATTTTATTTGTATTTTTTTTTTGAGATGCCATATATAAGTGGTATCATACAGTATTTGTCCCTGACTTATTTCACTAAGCATAGTATTCTCTAGCACCATCCACATTGCTGCATATGGCAGTATTTCTTTTTCTGACTGAGTGGTAATTTATTGATGTGTACTCTGTGCCGCATCTTAAATCCAGTCATCTGTTGGTGAGCACTTGGGTTGCTCCCATGTTTTGGCTATTGTCAGTAGTCCTGCTACAAACATTGGGGTGCATGTTTTTTTCAAATTACAGTTTTCATATATGCCCAGGAGTGGAATTGCCGTATCATGTGGTATTAATAGTCTATTAATAGTCTATTTTTAGTTTTTTGAGCAACCTTCATACTGTTTTCCATAGTAGCTATACCAATTTACATTCCCATCAGCAATGTACAAGGTTTTCAGAAAAGGGTTAAATATGGATGTTTAGAGGAAAGTGAAAACATTCTAGGAATGGAGGAAAACATAGATGTGCAGCAGGGGGCAAAGAGATGCCTCAGATTGAACATTGCTTCCATAATTAAAGCTGTAAAGCTTTAATAATTATTCTTTACGTAAGGTCTAGGCTGTTTTTTCTTTTTTTATTTTTTGAGAAAAGCCAGCATAAAGCACTTTCATTGCGTTCATATGTAGTGCAGGGGTTGGGGGTAGGCTGGGGGAGTAGACGGCAATTTCTCTCACCAGATCACCACACAGAACAGTAAAGAGGTGAGAGGGAGCAAGGAGAAGCCAGGAAACTCTGAGGTCAGCAGGGGAAGCTGAGCATCAAAAACCAGGAGATGCTGAAGCTGTGATGACCAGCATCATTTTCTTAAGACAGCACTCAAGGATTTGTCGTGATGGCTGCGCTTTCATGGGTGTTAAGTGTCTGCAAACAGCACCTTCAATTTAACTTTCGATTGAAGTTGTTAAAATTTAGGAAGTAGAGCTTGGATAGCTGTGCGATTACAAAAATCCTGGATATCCATTAGAAAAACCACAAGATGGAAGAAAAAAACAAAAGCCAGGCCATGAAGGTTTCAGAGATCTCTGCTGGCCCAGGGAACAGACATCTGCAGTTGTCCAACATCTCAGTGAAAACGATCTGCTTTCAAAAGGCAGAGGGTCTACGAGGAGGGTAAGGGTGGGGCAGTGGAGGCAAATGCTCTCCCTCCTTCCCACTGCAGCTTTGGGTAGGGCTTTCAATTCAACCTGAGGACATCTCTCAACTTGGAGAATAATTTGGCCCTCAAAAGCGCCTTAAATCTGCTATGGCTTTGCAACAGCAAAAACGTTTAATATATAAGAGATAAAACTTTGATCCAAAAAAATAAAGATTCTTGCACCCTGCCCCCCACCAACACCAATTCCTAGTCTAAAGTTAACTCATTACTTGTGCTGTTGATACTTGACTAATACTTAATTGGAAACCTAGATCCAAAGGACTGAAACTCAGTCTTCACCCCAAAATAAAAACAAACTGAGTAATTTGAGGTTTATGGCATATAGCTCAGGTCAACACACATATGAGGAGAAAGGGGAAGAGCAAAACCGGTGACAGAACACATTCCTCTGGGAAAATGCCTCTACAGAGCACAGTGGAACATCAGGAAGAGCTCCATACGGACTCGCTGTGTGCATCTGGAGGCACCAGCTCCTCCTGTGGCACATCCAGGAACGGGGAGCTCAGGGAGGAGGCCACTCCTGCCATTCCAGCTTTAGAAGTTCCATGTCAAAGATGAGAGTGGCATTTGGTGGGATGATGCCTGGGTGCCCAGTGGCACCATAGGCATAGTCTGGGGAGATAGTCAGCTTGGCTCTCTGACTCACGCTTATCTGGGCAACCCCTTCTTCCCAGCCTCGGATCACCTCCTGCTTGCCCAGCACAGGCTTAAAGGGCTTGTTTCTGTTCCGGGAGGAATTGAATTCCTTTGCATCGTCAAGCATCCCTGTGTAGTGCACCACGCTGGTCTGGCCACCCTTCAGGAAGAGCGCCCGTCTCCGGGAGAGATGGTCTCCACCTGCACTCCCATGACTGCGGTAGCATTGGACGCTGGGTTGGCCGATGGGCTCCACTACGGGCAGCGTGGACCAAGCAAGTTCCAGGCTATTTAACATGATATTCAAAGCAAAAGTCTAGTCCTCTCTTTAGTGACTATCATAACATCTGCAAAGAGATCCAACCAGTCCATTCTGAAGGAGATCAGCCCTGGGGTTTCTTTGGAAGGAATGATGCTAAAGCTGAAACTCCAGTACTTTCGCCACCTTATGCAAAGAGTTGACTCATTGGAAAAGACTCTGATACTGGGAGGGATTGGGGGCAGGAAGAGAAGGGGACAACAGAGGATGAGATGGCTGGATGGCATCACGGACTCGATGGACGTGAGTCTGAGTGAACTCCGGGAGTTGGTGATGGACAGGGAGGCCTGGCGCGGTGCGATTCATGGGGTTGCAAAGAGTAGAACACGACTGAGCAACTGAACTGAACTGGTACAATCTGCCTCCAAGCCTTTACTCAGGCCTTACCTCCTCCTGAAATACCTTTTAACTATTCTATCCAAATTCAACTGATTCAAGGCATGACTAATCTGTTTCCTTTTCTTCCCTGATTAAAATTCTGCCTCTGTTATTCTCCCTCTTTTGAGTAACTATACAGAGCACTGTGCACATCCTGTTTTACATTTAATTGCATAACACTTTCTAGTGTCGGTCTTTCTTTTGCCCATCATTTTGTCTTCTGCAAACTCAATGGATGTTTCTCCAGAGGAATATACTGTATCTTATCAAAAGTAAATTTTCTTTCTTTGTGATAGGATTCACAGATGTCCAATATGCTGGACAGAGAACTTTTCAATTTTAAGTAGGTCTTGGTGCAGAACTGCTTAAAACAGTATTTCATTAATACGGAGGGAATTTCAAGATCAGCCCCTGATTTTACAAATAAACAGATTTAGCCCTCTTGATATCGAATGACTCATCCAAGGAAGCATAGCTGAGACTAGACCTCAAGTCTTCTGATACCCATGATACGGTGTGGTCAGTTTCAGCATTCAGAATACTTGAGGAGGGACCTGTGTATTTAAGAGGGAAGCTAGAAGAAGGCAGAAAACAACAAATAAGTTGGGCTTCCAGAAAGAGGTGATTCAAAGGAAAGTTCCCTATTGATGATTGGAGGTCAGGAATAGAGTACTAAGCTTTATTGTCTCCAGGGTGGAATAATTGTCAAAGTGGGATCAGCTGAAAATAAGCCTGGAGAGGCACTACTGTTTGAAGACCAAATTTCTGTAGAATTGGAGTTAATTTTTGAAAATCAGTTGGTAGAGATAGGAGAATTAACTCAGAAGGGAAGCAGGAAATTTGAGCCACAAAAGCCCAGAAATAATACTGAATCTAGAGCAAGAGCATAGCAGAGCCAGTATGGTTGAAGTGGACTCTACTGCCTTAAGAGGAAATTGACAGGGTATGTGAGTTATAGCTTAGTAAAGCTGTAGTTTAGGAAAAGAGAGAGATTGAACTCTATCCTTGAGTCATTTCTCTGATGATAATTGCAGGGAACTCTGTATAACTCAACTTCTCCCCTCTGCTGGTTAGAGCTGATTTGGACTGGAATCTGAATCCACAGCCTTCCACAACAATTCTTTTCTTCTCTCTAGTTAGCAGTAGACAGGAGGAGAGAGTGACATGCTAAATATATTGAAGAAATAGAGATAAAAGGAGGTTTACTCATGAGTGATGAAATGAGTGTACTCATCAGATATTCCCTCATCTTCTCCATGTAAAGAAAATAACAGTTTAAGACTTGATATGAATACACGAAATCAGAATTATCAGTAAACAACTTGAGTTCAAGAGTTTATAAGACCTGAATTCACCTCTGAGACTTAATCATGTATGTTACCTTGACCAATTTACTTAATCTGAATATAGTGTCCTAACCTGTGAAATGGGGATAATGATGTCTACCTCAAAGAACTCTTGTGAGAATTAAGTTAGTATTGTAGAGTGTCTAACATGTTTGGCAGAGGGAGCTCAAAAAATACTGGCTTATTTTTAGCAGAAAAACTTGGCCTTGTGTCAACTAGACAGTATACTTTTAGTTAGCACTATTTGATTTTAATGTACATTAATCTGATTTTATTTTTTAGAAATCTAGTTCATATGATTGAGCACGCACAGAAAGAGCTTCAGAAGTTAAGGTAAATTGTTTTTCTTTCTATTTTAAAATGAAGTTTAGGTGAATCCTTAGTAAATACAATAAGGAAAAGGAACCACTGGACTGTGGTCATATGAGAGTAAATAATTAATGATCCACTCTGTCCACTATTTGGTGTTGGGTTTGCCCTACCTGAGTTGAAAAGAAATAGACCTGAGATCTGAAAACATCTGTCCGGGGTCATTTGCAGTTTGCAAGTTTGCAATTATTAAAATGATAATTTTAGAAGGAAAAAGTAGTAGAATAATATGTATAACATGATTTATATTAAAAACACACACATACAGGGAAGGTATCTGAAAGAATACTCACCAAAAACTGAACAAAAGTTATCAGAGAGAAGGAAAAGCACATGGAAGGAGGGACTATCCATTCTTAAGCAATTAAAGATACATTAATTACAGACTTTTCTGTTGATTTTAGTCTTATGTTAGAATGTAGGTGGGTTGTATAATTTTTTTTTTAAAACAGGAAACATATTCAAGACTTAAACTGGCAACGAAAGAACATGCAACTCACAGCTGGATCTAAATTAAGAGAAATGGAGTCAACGTGAGTATCTGTAATTCCATCACCTTTTAAATTGTTTGGCACATGTTAAGATCAAGATTCAACAATATGATTCAAACAGTATTCAAATAGAGTACCACAAGTATCAAAGAAATGCTTTTCTGGAATCCCAGTCTTCACTGCTTCTGCCTGTTTCTGAAATATGGGCTTGAAAGGAAGTTAGAGTTACACACAGAAAACTGAACCACTGCTAATTTATTCTGATTTTAGAGCCCCCTGTTTTCCATCCACTGCTTCTGTTCTGAATAGAATTCTACCTTTTAAAAGGAATAAAGTATATTTTTAGACTCTTAAAGGAGGGGCATTCCTTACTTGCTTGACTTTCTTGTATGTCTCAGGAGTTTTTCCCCTTTGTTTATATATTTTGTTTTCTTAATGTTGTTCTTCAGATATGCAAATAAATTTGTACAAATCTCTGAATATAGTCATTTTTTTAAATCACATCTTTTCTCTTTTGACTTGCTCTTTGCCTAATCTCCCTGCCTCCATCACCCACACCGTTGTCCTTATTCCACCTTCGCCTCATCCTCTGAGTACCCCATGTTATCAGTCTGTTATTGCATCTTTACACACTGTTCTTCAAACTCATATAATCTGCATGTACACGTGTGTTTGTTTCATTTGTCCTAGAGATTTTTCCTGGTAGAAGGGGAAGGTTCTTTGAATCTGTGTAATTCTATCTATCTTAGCAGCTGTAGAAATTTCATCATCATTTTTAACTATTGCCTTTGCCCTATTTTCTATCCTTTTCTAACCCAATTAAATCTAACTTCAATCACTCTTTCATATCTCTTCAGCTCTTTCTAATTTGTTCTTTTTTTACACTTTTTATTTTGAGATAATTGTAGGTTCACATGCAGTTTGAAGAAGTAGTGCAGAGAGGTCCTATATACATACCCTTTACTCACTTTCTCCCCTAATTGTGCCTCAGCTTTTGAAAATGTAAAGCTAAAAGTGAAGGTTAGTATTATGGTTTAAAATATATATACGGGTTAAAAATGTGTGTACTATAAATGTGTATAGTTATGTGTATACTAAACATCTTGTAAGAAATTTCACTTTAGGTAATTTTCCCCTCTGTTTTCTTTTCTAGCTGGGTATCCCTGGTCAGTAAGAATTATGAGATTGAAAGGACTATTGTACAATTAGAAAATGAGCTCTTTCAAATGAAGCAGCAGCATGGAGAGGCGAACAAAGAAAACATACGGCAGGACTTCTGAAATAGACTGGCTCAGTGGGCAGAGAAGAAGGTACGCTGGGCTTTCACAGAAGATCAGGCACCTTAACTGTGAAGAACGTCAGCATCTTTTGGAAACCATCAGTGGTTATATGTTTAGAAACCATAAAATGTGGGTAGTTGTATTCTGTTTATACATTTTAGCAAAATAAAAAACTTAAACATGGTGGTGGTTTGTTTTGTGTTTTTGCTATTTAAAAAAAGAACTTTAGATTTCCAAGATTAGTATGGCTTTAGAATAATGTTTTGTTCTTAAAATTAATTTTGAGTCACTGTGACCATATTTTGTACCCAAGAGATCCTACTGAAAGTTTTCAACATGTACAAGAAGTTGGAAATTTTGGTTTATTAATATAAGTATTTCAAATAAAGAGGTAGTTCTAAACAAATTTTTAATTACCAAGCAAGACTAAAGAAATAGAGTGGCTCTATATATGTTACCTGTGATCATCATCACTGTAAGCAACAGTTACATAAAGCTTAGTATGTGCTGAGCACTGTCTAAACACTTTAGGTAGATGAACTAAACTTACATGAGTTTAAAAAAAGTGATCCTCACAAAAGCCTATGGAATTACATATTCTCATATACAAACTGACAGGTTCTGATGAAGTAATTTAGAAAGTGTCATCAACGTTTTGAATCCAGTAGTTAGCACCATGGGTGTGTTCTTATCCCTCTACTTGTAAATATTTAAATTATAAAAGATTCCTAACCAATTCAGAAAAAAATATTTGCAACATATCAAAGGATACATAGTCTTCCTGTACAGAGACCTTTTACAAATCACTGAGATGAACTCCCACCAGAAAAAAGTTAATGTTTAGCATTAAAACCTAAAACTTGTCAAACCTATTACTTAATAGTGCTTTTTGTTGTTCAGTCACTAAGTCATGTCCAACTCTTTGTGACCTCATAGACTGTAGCACACCAGGCTTCCCTGTCCTTTACCATCTGGAATTTTCTCAAACTCATGTTCATTGAGTCGGTGATCCCATCCAACTGTCTCATCTGCTGCCCTCTTCTGACCTCAGTCTTCACCAACATCAGGGTCTTTTCCAGTGAGTCACCTCATTGCATCAGGTGGCCGAAGTATTGGGAGCTTCAGCATCAATTCTTCCAATGAATACTCAGGATTGATTTCCTTTAGGATTGACTGGTTTGATCTTGCTGTCCAAGGGACTCTCAATCTCTTTCAGCACAATTCAAAAGCATCAATTCTTTAGGACTCGGCCTTCTTTATGGTTCAAGTCTTGCATCTATACATGACTACTGGAAAAATGATAGCTTTGACTCTACAGATGGTACAGTGCTTTCTGGGGGGTGGGGTATAATTGACAATATTAAGGGTCAGTGGTTTTAATGCTACAAAAAAGTCCATAATTTGTATATGACTTGTTAAATCAAAATTTTTGTGTCGATGCACTCATACTTTTTCTCTATATATAATAATATGGAGTTTCATTTGTGATCTATCAAGTATTATTAGGTAGAGCTCATATCATCAGCTTCAGTTCAGTTCAGTTCAGTTGCTCAGTCGTGTCTGATCTGCAACCTCATGAATCGCAGCACACCAGGCCTCCCTGTCCATCACCATCTCTCGGAGTTCACTCAGACTCACGTCCATCGAGTCCGTGATGCATCCAGCCATCTCATCCTTGGTCGTCCCCTTCTCCTCCTGCCCCCAATCCCTCCCAGCATCAGAGGCTTTTCCAATGAGTCAGCTCTTTGCATGAGGTGGCCCAAGTACTGGAGTTTCACATTTAGCATCATTCCTTCCAGTGAACACCCAGGACTGATCTTTAGAATGGACTGGTTGGATCTCCTTGCAGTCCAAGGGATTCTCAAGAGTCTTCTCCAAGACGACAGTTCAAAAGCACCAATTCTTCAGCGCTCAGCTTTCTTCACAGATCAACTCTCACATCCATACATGACAGGAAAAACCATAGCCTTGACTAGATGGACCTTTATTGGCAAAGTAATGTCTGCTTTTCAATATGCTTTCTGGGTTGGTCATAACTTTCCTTCCAAGGAGTAAGCATCTTTTAATTTGATGGCTGCAATCACCATCTGCAGTGATTTTGGAGCCCCCCAAAATAGTCTAACACTCTTCCCACTGTTTCCCCATCTATTTCCCATGAAGTGATGGGATCAGATGCACCATCAGCTTTACTCATCTTTTATATAGCAGTATTTATATAATATATTGAATATTTTCATATGTTGCTCTTTAAAATGACTGGAAAATGAATATATGAAATTTGTTGAAACTGGTAAGTCTTTAGCTTCAGTCAGAAGCCCATTGGTCTTGAGCTGTTGACTGCTTAATTAGAGAAGGACAATAGAGAAATGTATCAAGTACTTAGAAAACATGTCCAAAAAAAGGTACAGTTGGTGAAGTTTAAAAATCTTTAAAGATTTAGAATCAGCATCTAAAATGCATCACAATAGCCCAAACCCTAGGGAAAGTTCAGTAGCATGTTAAGACTGTTGAAGATAAAGCTCGCTATGTATGTCTTTATGATAGGGAGGGGAATGAATTACATTTTAATTTCAACAATTCTTTAAAATTTTATGATGTGTTGAACATGACTTGGTCAAACATGACTGCGCACCATGGGTTGATAGTATACTTTTCAAAGTTAGCCACATTCAAAGGGAAAAGTCCTTGTATGATTTAGGATTTTTCTATGTTCTAGCTTTCTGGAAACAGCATCCTTCTCCCACCCTATCCATTTCTACGTCTAACTTTTCTGAATTTACTTAGGAAAATTCCTAAGCAATATACAAAAGGAAGTTATTTTCTATCATATGGGCAAATATCTGAAAGGTTATACACAATATTTTTAGCTGGTTCAAGATCTATGAGTAGTTTCAGGGGTTTCATGAACTGCTTCACATCCTGTTTTATATGTGTGTGTGCATTTTTTTTAACAGAGTACAATTTACATCAGATTCCCAGAGGGGTTCATATGCAAGAAAGATCCCTCCCCTGGTAGACATGACTGTTCTGTCACATCAAGTTCCATTCTCCTCCACTCTTTCTCTCCCTTCTCCCCAGATTCAACCTCAGCTGAACTGCATAATTTTTAATAAGAAGCCCATCATCTCCAGCTTCTGCACTGCCATGACTGAATGGTTGGATAGGAAGCACATGATTTTTGCCAAGGTGAAAAGAGAGTAAGGGACTTCACCAGTGGTCCAGTGGCTGACTGCAGTCCCAATTCAGGAGGCCCAGGTTCCCTGATCAGGGAACTAGATCCTACATGCCCATCCCACACACCACAACGAAGATGGAGATCCTGAGTGCTGTAACTAAGACCTGGTACAGTCAAATTAAATTTTTTTTTTAAAGTATGAATATTGTGGAAGCCATGGAGTGTTTTGGGTCCAGTAATAATAGCAAGACCAGCAGGAAGATCACCATTGCTGACTGTGGACAACTCAAAAATTTGACTCCCAGGCCATCTCTCCTGTAGCTCAGGAGAGTACCCTCTACCTCCATCTGCTCCCAGTCTCGAATAATCTCTGTGCTTTTGCTGCAGTTCCTTGGGTTCCATGTTTCCTTTACCTTCTGCTGGATTGCAGAGGTAAGTTTATGATTATGTCATAATGACCACAAAGCCTGTCCTGCAAGATAGCAGGGAAGGGAGGTCTGTTACATATTTGAAAAAAAAAAAATCAGTCAAAATATCTTCCAGCTCATCCAACATCATTTCTGGAAGCTAGAAAGAAAAACATGGAGGCATACCTTCAGAATTCTTACAAAAAATTTACAATCTAGGCTCATCAGGTGGTCAAATTATCTGTTAAGAATAAACGGAATAAAGACATTTTCAGTCAAATGAAATCTTAAAAACATTTACTTCCTGAGCATCATAAGGAGCTACTGGAAGATAAACTCTTCCAATCTAATGCAGAGGAAAGGTAGAGGGACTCTTCCAAGGAGATGGGTGAAAGAAGATCCCAGGATTATATCTGTACACTCAGTAGAGGGTAACCAGTTTGGATTGGCGTCGTGTGATTTGAGACAAACACTTGAGAGCTCTCATCACAAAGATGTCCACTACCATGGTACCATCTTTATACCTTGAGGAGCAGGATCCCCAGGTGAGCTGGCACACATTTCTAACTTGCACTTGACTTGCTCAGTGTCCTGATGAAATTCCTATTCTCCTCCGCCTTGACCTACTGGAAGTGGTCTGCTGTGTCCTACTTCTGAAGAGCTTTAGTTCAGTCAATTGTGTCTGACTCTTTGTGAACCCACAGACTGCAACATGCCAGGCTTCCCTGTCTATCACCAATTCCCGGAGCTTGCTCAAACTCATGTCCACTGAGTCAATGATGCCAACCAACCACCTTATCCTCTGTGTCCCCTTCTCCTCCTGCCTTCAATCTTTCCCAGTATAAGGGTCCTTTCCAAACAGTCAGTTCTTCACATCAAGTGGCCAAAATATTGGAGCTTCAATTTCAGCATCAGTCTTTCCAATGAATATTCAGGACTGATTTCCTTTAGGACTGACTGGTTTGATCTCCTTGCAGTCCAAGGGTCTCTCAAGAGTCTTCTCCAGCACCACAGTTCAAAGGTATCAGTTTGTTGGTGCTCAGCTTTCTTTATGGTCCAACTCTAACATCCATACATGACCACAGGAAAAACCATAGCCTTGACTAGACAGACCTTAGTTGGCAAAGTAATGTCTCTGCTTTTTAATATGCTGTCTAGGTTTGTCATAGCTTTTCTTCCAAGGAGCAAATGTCTTAATTTCATGGCTGCAGTCACCATCTGTACTGATTCTAGAGTCTGAGAAAATAAAATCTGTCACTATTTACATTGTTTACCCATCTATTTGCCATGAAGTGCTGGGACCAGATGCCATGATCTTAGTTTTTTGAATGCTGAATTTTAAGCCAGCTTTTTCACTCTCCTCTTTCACTTCCATCAAGAGGCTTTTTAATTCCTCTTCTCTTTCTGCAATAAAGGTAGTATCATCTACATATCTGAGGTTATTGATATTTCTGCCAGCAATCTTGATCCCAGCTTGTGCTTCAGCCAGCCTGGCATTTCACATGATGTACTCTGTATATAAGTTAAATAAACAGGGTGACAATATACAGCCTTGACATACACCTTCCTCAATTTGGGACTGGTCCATTGTTCCATGTCCAGTTCTAACTGTTGCTTCTTGACCTGAATACAGATTTCTCAGGAGGCAAGTAAGGTGGTCTGGTATTCCCATCTCTTGAAGAATTTTCCACAATTTGTTGTGATCCACGTAGTCAAAGGCTTTAGTGTAGTCAATGAAGCAGAAGTAAAAAATTTCTTTTAATTCTCTTGCTCTTTCCATGATCCAGTGGACGTTGGCAGTTTGATCTCTGGTTCCTCTGCCTTTTCTAAATCCAGCTTGAACATCTGGAAATTCTCAGTTCATGTACTGTTTTTTGTTGTTTTTTTTTTCCCCTCACCTCTACTCTCCTCCCAGTGGTTAACATACTGTTGAAGCCTGGCTTGGAGAATTTTCAGCGTTACTTTGCTAGCATGTGAGATGAGTGCAATTGTGTGGTAGTTTAAACATTCTTTGGCATTGTCTTTCTTTGGGACTGGAATGAAAACTGAGGGGTAAACTCAATTTCCTCTCTCAGTGACTTACTGTAGGAGGGATAACTTGTCTCTCTGGTATGAATTATCTTCTCCTATAAAGAAGTTTTAGCTGGGTACACAGCTGCTGAATTAAAAACTGATTTTCCAACTTCCATCCAATCATTCATGTGTGCTGTGTGGCTGGGCTGTGTTCAGTGAGATGGGAACTGAGTGATGTTTACAACTTGCAAGTCGTGCTCTTTTTTAAAATGTGTAGCTGATTTGCAGCCTCATGTTAATTTCACGTGTACAGCACAGTGACTCCGTTGTGTATATAACTGAATATATATACTCTTTTTCAAATTCTTTTCCCTTATAAATTACTACAAAATATTGAGTACAGCTCCCTGTGCTATACAGTAGGTCCTTGCTGGTACAAGTCTTGCTCTTAATTTTTTACCAACCAGGAATCTGACACCTGAATAGTGATGACATATCTAATATCATACCATAAAATACTGTTGAGCTACATTAGAAGAAATGGTGGTATACAGACAAGGACAAAGGAGAATTCTGTGCTTATATGATGTGAATGATTTACTTAGTACTTGTTTTACTTAAATGATTAAATAGTCTGTGTACAGTAGCAGGAAATTTTCATTTTAATAAGGTTTGGCTACAACATAGCAATTCATCTTTATTAAAATAGGATTTTACTGCACAGTAACTGACATTATTATCAACAGCAATGTTTTGCGTTACCTTTAGTTATACTTTGGCTTTCCCAAAGTTGATTTTGCACCATCAGTTAAAAATTGATCACAAGAGAATGTCAAACCAATTGAGAATAGAAAGAAGTATGCTAGAAATATTAATTTATATGAAATTTGCTAGAGATAAAAATGCCTTTAAGATGGGCATCATCATTTATACAACCAAATTTTGCTCATGTGAGTGTATAATCTCACTCTGCAGAGCTAGCAATGACATGGATGGTACTGCAAATGTACTATTATATCTCAGTAAGTGAAAAGAAATGCTTTAAATACAATAGGAGAAGGAAGGGTGTTCATACCCCCAATATGAGATTTTCTCTCTCTAGATCTTAAAATTCTTTGTTCAAGTGATTTGGATATGGAGTTTAAGATTACACAATTCAGGACAGTAAAAAACTCAGCTTCACAGATTTAATGCTATCCATATCTAGTTACCCGTGACATATTTCACGGAAGTAGAATAATCCAAAAATTTACATGGAACCATAAAAGACTCAGAATTGTCCGAGCAATCCTGGAGGGGGGAAAAAAAACAGGAGGGAAAACCCTCCCAGACTTCAGACAATACAACAATACTACAAAGTTGTAGTAGTCAAAACAGTGTGGTGTTGGTACAAAAACAGACATATGGATCATTGGAACAGAATAGACAGCCCAGAAACACACCTATGATCAATTAATCTTCAACAAAGGAGGCAAGAATATCAAATGGGAAAAAAGACAGTCTCTTCAGCAAGTGGTGCTGGGAAAGTTGGACAGCTGGTGCATGTAAATCAGTGAAGTTAGAACACACCCTCACACTATGCACAAAAATAAACTCGCTTAAAGACTTAAACATAAGACATGACACCATAAATCACTAGAAAAGAGCATAGGTAAAACATCCTCAGACATAAATCTGTACCAGTGTTCTCTTAGCTCAGTCTCCCAGGGCAACAGAAATAAAAACAAAATTAAACAAATGGGACATAATCACACTTACAAGCTTTTGCACAGCAAAGGATACCATTAAAGAAAATGAAAAGACAACCTACAGAATGGGAGAAAATATTTGCAAATGATGCAGCTGACAAAGGCTTCATCTCTGAAATATAAAACAGCCCATACAATTGACCAACATAAAAAAAAAATCTAAAAATGGGCAGAAGATCTTAACAGATATTTCTCAAAAGAAGATTGCAGATGGCCAACAGGCACATGAAAAGATGCTCAGCATCACTAATTATTAGAGAAAAGCAAATCAAAACTACCTTGCAGTACGATCTCACATTGGTCAGAATGGCCATCACTAAAAAGTCTACAACTAACGAATGCTGGAAAGAGTGTGGAGGAAAGGGAACCCTCTTACACTGTTGGTGGGAATGTAAGTTGATACAGCCACTATGGAGGTTCATCAAAAAGAGGATTATCATCAATAATAAACAAATACTGAGCCTGAGCTCGGAAATGAAGGGTAACTAAGACTTGATGCAGAGAAATAAATAGATATTTTTTAAAAAGAACAAAATAATGTCATTTGCAGCAACATGGATACATCTAGAGATCCTTATACTAAGTGAAGCAAGTCAGAAATAGAAAAATACCATATGATATCACTTATACATGGAATCTAAAATATGGCACAAATGAACCTATGTACAAAACAGAAACAGACTCAGGGACATAGAGAACAGACCTTTGACTGTCAAAAGAGAAGCGGGAAGGGAGCAGGATGCACTAAGAATTTGGGGTTGGTAGACACAAACTATTACATTTAGAATGCATAAATAACAAGATCCTAATATATAACGCAGGGAGCTATATTCAATACACTGTGATAAACTGTAATGGAAAAGAATATTAAAAAAGAATGTATCAATATGTTTATGTATAACTAGGTCACTTTACTGTATAGCAGAGATTGACACAACATTATAAATCAACTATACCTTAGGGGAAAGTCTCACCTTCATTTCCCCGCAATCTTCCTTTTATCCTCCATACTGTACAAACAAACTCTTTCAAAGGAGAGATGTATGTACCGCTTAGGAAATAACTTTCTTAAACTGAATTCTGTTAATGGCCATATATGTTGGGCTTTTGCTATAGAAAGTGAAAGTGAAGTCGCTCAGTCGTGTCTGACTCTTTGTGACCCGTGGATTGTAGCCCACCAGGCTCCTCCATCCATGGCATTCTCCAGGCAAGAATACTGGAGTGGGTTGCCATTTCCTTCTCCAGGGGATCTTCCCAACCCAGGGACTGAACCCAGGTCTCCTGCATTGCAGGCAGATGTTTTATCTTCTGAGCCACCAGGGAAAACTTTTGCTATAGCTATAATTAAATCTTGGGTTTCCCAGGTGGTGCAGTGGTAAAGAATCTGCCTACCGGTGCAGGAGACACCAGAGACATGGGTTGGATCCCTGGGTTAGGAAGATCCCCTGGAGGAGGGCATGGCAGCCCACTCTAGTATTCTTGTGTGTGCCCAGTCGTCTCTGACTTTTTGCGACCCCATGGACTGTAGCCCGCCAGGCTCCTCTGGCCATGGAATTTACCAGGCAGGAATACTGAAGCGGATTGCCATGCCCTCCTCCAGGGGATCTTCCTGACCCAGGGATCCAACCCACATCTCTGGTGTCTCCTGCACTGACAGGTGTGTTCCTTACCACTAATACCATGAAAGCACACATACGTAATTAAATCTTAACCACTCACTAAACTTGGCCCTAAGAACATCTCTCTGGCCACGCTTAAATATTCTTTGCCTTATTTTACATCTTGCACTTTTAGCTAAGTTTGAAGGTCTTTCCTTCAATCCACATTCTGTTATGCTCTCTTAATTTGAGAAACTGCTTATTTAATCTTGCAGTATTTTTGTCTGACCATAGAGGGCACAAGGTCATAAAAAGTTAAGTAAATTATTTATGCAGGAATTCATAATACCTGTCTGCTCTGCTTTTTATGACTTGAGAAAACGGAGATAATTAACTTACTCTGATGTTTCACATACTGAAGGATCCTTCTGTTTTTTTCAGAGGTTAAATTTAATTTTAAGACTTCACTTTTGATGTTAAAACTATGAAGTGTGTCCTTAACAGAAACTTCTCCAAAGACATGCAGCTGGCCAGCAGGCGCATGAAAAGATGCTCATCACTAATTGCTATTGATGATAGCAAAATGTCAACTGCAGAGCCAGCATTTTCAATAGATGTTTCCCTTTACTGAATTTGTATGTATTATAAAGAGTACAGGGTAAATCTATTTACTTCTTAAAAACTATAAAGACAACTCCTGGGTTATCAACTTGTTCTGCTAAACAGTCAAATGCATACTTTGTAGATCTGCAAAGAAGCAGAATTCTACTTTATATAGAATAGAATTACTTTGTCACCTTTAATCTCAATTTCTAACGAAAAATAAACAATAGTGGGTACTGATATACTCCACTTATTACAGTTATTTTGTGTTATTTTGTTCTATATAGAAATTTAGTGATTAAAAAAATGCAATGATAGTATTTCAAAACCACAGGAGAAACAGATTAGAAAATTAGAAATCATAGTAACATAAAGCAATGAAAATTGTAGCTACTAAACAAAATTTCACTGTGCGTAATACAAATTCCCAGTATTCTTCCAAGTTCACTGAATTAAATCAACTATAAAAAGGGATTTTACAGAGGAACAAGATATCTCCGTACATGAGTCTTCCTGTAGCATAAGATGGTACAGTATAGTAAAATGAGCACATTTTTAAATGTTAATACCAACTAATCAATTGTAATTGGTATAATTACTGCTTTGCTATTTTCTCCTAGTAGTCATTATTGCTGAATACATAATTACAGCACAGGATATAATTTATTCTTTGGCAATATGTCAATTGCAGACCCAGCATTTTCAATAGATGTTTCCCTTTACTGAATCTGTATGTATTACAAAGAGTGCAGTGTACGCCTATTTACTTCAGGGTTAAAAACTTGATAATTTCAGTGAGCAATGAATGTTACTTGTTTCTAAACTACATCTATTAATATTGTTTAGAAAAAGACATTTTGAAAAACAAGGCATCATAAGGACAAAAAAGTGTCTGTAGCCCATCAGCATTATAGATGGCCAATCTCTCCATCCTCTCTCCGTTCCACTTCTTTCCTTCAAAAACTGCCAGGCCAAGAATTCCCTGGCAGGCCAGTGATTAGGACTCTGAGTTTTCACTGCCATGGGCCTGGGTTCAATCCCTTGTCAGGGAACTAGGGTCCCACAAGGTATGCAGAGTGGCCAAAAGAACCAAAAGCTGCCAGACCAGTCATTGTCTCAGCAAGACATGTTTCACAGGCGCTTAGATGCTGTGGACACATTGAGGCCACCTTTCTCACAATGCTAACCACTTTACCGCCAATTTTAGAACGACAATGTTTTGTTGCCCATTTTTATTCCAAGTTTTAAATTTCTGAACTTTTTTCTTGATGTTTTTAAATTGAAGGAGAGTAATGTGTTTAGCTGAGAGCCATCTGGCAGTATAATTGTTGGTGATTTTTTTTTAAGCGGTGCTAAGTGCAAAATACATAAAAGTAAGATATTTTGGACAACTGCAAAAAAAAAAAAAGGAAATAAATAGTGTTGCAATTTTTTTTGTGACCTGAAATAGCACTTTGTAAAATCTTCAGCTATGGATTACCTCTGTGACTTGCAAGAATATTACTATACAAGGCACTCAACAACGTTCTCCATTAGCCAAGCATATGTTCTGCCAAGCCATGGTTACAACAAACTCAGTATTTCCTTTTGATTGGTGTTTATTATTTATGCTTAGCTGTTTGTAGCTATGCTCTCTTCCCAAACTGAACTGATGTACATTACCAAAAAAGGTATGTGATCATAGATATAGGTTTTATAAAAGGGAGTTCTTGGTGTTTTAGACTACAGATGTCAACATTATTGAGGAAAACTGCTCAAATCAAAATCTAGGTTCAAAAACTTTCTTCAGTTCCATTGTTAAATAGTGTAGATGAAAAGTTGAGTGAAAATAAAATTCTCTTGGGTGTTGCAATGTGGTTCACCAGGAAAAAAGTCCAAGATGGAGATTAGCATGCAAGAAGTTTATTGGGGAGTATTCCTGGGATCCACACCTGTGAGAGAGTGAAAGGAGTGGGCAGGAAAAGTTGAACTGTTGCGATGAAGACTTCGGTCAATCCCTACTGGAAGTTCTCCATCTGGGAAGACACTTTTGGAGTTTTCTGAACTGGGATGGTTTGGTTGGGCCATTGTAAATGCAATCAACTAGTTATTGAATGAGGGCTGCTCCCTGTGAAGTAACATTACATTCGACAAGGTGACTGTCTTCAGCCCAAGGCAAGATCCAGAGAAGGACTTAGCTGAGAGTTACCAGTTGTCTACTCTTGCAGAAGCTGGAATGCTTCAGACCTAGAGGAGGGTGATAAGGGTAGCATCCACCACACTGAAGCTGACAGCAGTAAAAATTCTGTGCAAAAATCACCCTAAGCATCTACAGCAGCTCTCTGCTCACTCCAGGTCAATCTAAACCCCCTCCTCTGGTTTACAAGAACCACCATAATTTGACCTTACACTACTTAGTAAAACCCTACTTTCCATGAATCCCAACTGTGATTTTTAAATTCAGTCAAGTAAATGGGCTCACATCTTTATTTCTGTCCACGCTTTTCTTCTTTATCTGAATCCCAATTCCACTCTCTCTCCATTAAACTTTTATACACACATTATTGTACTCTCATCTCTGAGTCTGCATCCCACAGGCTTTGCCACAAAATTCACTCTTTAATTATAAATGTCATTTCCAATGTTTTTCATCTACCATATTAGTGGGTGTATGATAGACATTGAATAGATTCAGAAGTTTAGAGACAAAAAAAGATTTCAGAGACCATTTAGTCCAACTCAATTTTACAGATGACTTAACAGGCTCAGAAAGATTAATCTTCCTCTGAACTCCCACATTACTTTGTAACTCTTTTATGGTATTTATTGCTTTCTATTTTTAAAAATTACCTTCCTACCTGTTTTACCAGTCTTTATCTGTGTTTTTAGAGACTGCTTTTCTTCTGCTTATTGCTTATAATCTGGTATTCCCAGAGATTTGTTGGTTTATGTGGGGTTACTAGTCCCATAGGCTTCAACGACTACCAATAAGCTGATGACTCAATAATCTGGATCAGGGGTCAATAAGCCTGACTCCCCAGCAATTTTTTATTTGTTTGTTTTGACCAAGAAGCTTGGGTTCCAGGATCTTAGTTCCCCAATAAGGGACTGAACCCAGACCCCAGCAGTGAATGTGCTGAGTCCTAACCACTGAACCACTAGGGAATTCCCTTTCCACTGTAACCTTGAGACAATTCCACCTGGATGTTATGCAAGAGAGGTGTTAATAACTCTGTACCCCTTATATTGAACTGGCTACCCAGTCCTATTCATTTACTTTGGACGTGTTGCACTAATCCTGGTTTCTTTTGTATTCACTGCCATTTGTCATGAATTCAGGTCCTCCTTACCTCTAAATGATAGGAATAGGTTCTTCCCTATTTTCTTTATAATCATTTTTTCCTGCTGCTACTGCTGCTGCTGCTAAGTCGCTTCAGTCGTGTCCGACTCTGTGCAACCCCATAGGCGGCAGCCCACCAGGCTCCCCCATCCCTGGGATTCTCCAGGCAAGAACACTACCACTCACCCTCAAAGCTGCTACCAAAGTAATCATCCTTCCAAAGTTAGCCTAATAAGTCATTCCTTTCTTTAAATTTCTTAATTGGCTCTTTGTTACCTATAATTAAAACCTAAATTTTTATCAGTTCAGTTCAGTCGCTAGGTCATGTCCAACTCTTTGCAACCCCATGAATCGCAGCACGCCAGGCCTCCCTGTCCATCACCATCTCTCGGAGTTCACTCAGACTCACATCCATCGAGTCCGTGATGCATCCAGCCATCTCATCCTCGGTCGTCCCCTCTTCCTCCTGCCCCTAATCCCTCCCAGCATCAGGGTCTTTTCCAATGAGTCAACTCTTGGCATGAGGTGGCCAAAGTACTGGAGTTTCAGCCTCAGCATCACTCCTTCCAAAGAAATCCCAGGGCTGATCTCCTTCAGAATGGACTGGTTGGATCTCCTTGCAGTCCAAGGGACTCTCAAGAGTCTTCTCCAACACCACAGTCCAAAAGCATCAATTCTTCAGCACTCAGCCTTCTTCACAGATCAACTCTCACATCCATACATGACCACAGGAAAAACCATAGCCTTGACTAGACGGACCTTAGTTGGGAAAGTGATGTCTCTGCTTTTGAATATACTATCTATATAAACTTTTTATAGTGGCATACAATGCTTTTCAGAGAGAGGCAGATAGTGAGCCTAGTGCTTAAGTCAAGCTTCCAGGAGTAAATTTTGATGTGCACCTATAGCTATGTGACCTCAGGCAAATTTATGTATTCTTTGTGTCTCTTTCCAATGTGAAAAAATATACAACAAGCGAACTTGTCTGCCAGGGTTGTTGTAAGGAATATGTGAATTAATATACATAAAGTGCATAGAACACATGGAACAATATGTGGCACATGTTAAGTTCTGCTACAGGTTCTAAAAATACGACAAGTTATCTTTTATGTCTCATCTACCAATTCATTATCTGAATGCGATTCTTAAGCCATAGTGAAATTTTCTTCATTCTTCAAACTTATCATGACATGCCCTTTCATTATTTTGTCTCTTTTCATATGCTTTTTCCTCTCCTTAGAATATTTTCTGCACTTGCCGCTGATGAATTCATGCTTATCTTTCATGGAGCACGTAAGGGTCTTAGTCTCCTTGTGGTCTTCCCTAATATCCTTCCATGTAGCAGTTACATTCTTTTGTACCTGTTCTCTAAGTTGTAGACATACTTTTTTATTTACTTATCACATTTTAGGTTAGAACTGCTTGTTTATTTGTCAGTCCTGCTAGGCATCAGGATGTGGCTCACGGAGGCCATGTTTTTATTTTTTGGGCCACATTGCTCGGCATATGCGATCTTAATCCCTGATTAGGTATCGAACTTGTGCCCTCTGTGGTGGAACCATGGAGTCTTAACCACTGGACTATCAGGAAAGTCCTCCTAGCATTTCTCATAGGGCAGGTCTACTGATAACAACCCCCCTCAGTAGTTTTGGTTTGTTTTTAAATCTGGTAATGTTTTAACTTCTCCCTCACATGTGAGGGACAGTTTTCCCATGGATTCTTGGTTTAGTGTTCTTTTCTTTTGGCACTTTAAGTATATAGGCCTGTTGCCTTCTGGTCTCCAAAGTTTCTGATGAGAAATTTGCTAACAATCTTATTGAAGGAAGTTTGGAACCAATCACTTCTCTTTTGCTGCTTTTAACATTTGTCCTTTGCCTTTATCTTTTAACAGTTTGATTATAATGTACTTTGGTGTGGGTCTCTTCAAGCTCAATATATCGTACTTGGATTCATTAAGCTTTTTGGATGTTTCTACTTGCATTTTTCATTTGAGAAGTTTGGGGCCATTATTTCTTCAAATAATTTCTCTGCGCTCTTTTCTCTCTTGGATTCCTACAATGTTCGTATTAGTCTATTTGATGTTGTCACCTAGGTCCTTTAGACTCTGTTTAGATTTTCTGCTCTGATTTTCTTCTTTTTCTTTCCATTCCTTAGACATGATAATTTCCGTTACCCTATCTTCAAGTTCATTGATTCTTTCCTCCACCTGGTCTGCTATTAAAGTCCTCTAGTTACTGTTCATTTTCTCCCTCATATTTTAAATTGTTTATTTCCTCATTTATTTTGGCTGTGCTGGATCTTAGTTGCTATGTGGGCTTTCCCTCTAGCTGCAAAGAACAGGGGCCACCCCAGTCGTGGTGCGTGGGCTTCTCCTTGCAGAGGCCTCTCTCACTGCAGAGCACAGGCTCCAGGGCTCACAAGCAGCTGTGGCTCCTGGCTCTAGCGTACAGGCTCAAGAGTTGTGGCACACTGGCTTAGCTGCTCCTCAGTATGTGGGATTTTCTCAGACCAGGGATCAGATCCGTTTCTCCTGTACTGGCAGGCAGATGCTTTACCACAAGCCACTGGGGAAGCCCCACCTGTTTCATTTAATTTATTGTAACTTTTGGCTTTGGAATTTCTTTTTGGTTTATGTTTTGTATCGCCTTGAATATCTTTCAGACAGTTATTTTAAACTCTTTGACTAATAGACCTGCCATTTTGTCTTTCTCAGGGACACTTTCTGTTGGTTTCTTTCTTTCCTTTCAGTGAGTGTACTTTCTTGTTTCTTTGTACACTTTGTGACTTTTTGTTGAAAACTGAACTTTTGAACCTAGTAATATAGTAATTCTAAAAATCAGATTCTCTACCTTCTGCAGGGTTTGCTGTTTTGAACTTCTGTTTTTATTTTTCATTATTAAAGAGTTTCTGTGCTGATTGGGCTTCCCTGGTGGCTCAGAGGATAAAATGTTTGCCTACAATGCAGGAGACCCAGGTTCGATCCCTGGGTTGGGAAGATCCCCTGGAGAAGGAAATGACAATCCACTCCAGTACTCTTGTCTGGAAAATCCCATGGACTGAGAAGTCTCATAGGCTACAGTCCATGGGGTCACAAAGAGTCAGACATGACTGAGCAACTTCACTTTCATTGTGCTGATTAAAGAGAGGGCTAACTATGATGAAGAAATCACCAAGAGGTAAATACGACCCACAAGATTTTTTTTACAAAGCACATTAATGACGCTCAGCGTGGTGAATTATTACAGACATGCAAATCAAAAGTACAATGAGACATCACCTCGCACCACTCAAAATGACTGTTATCAAAAAGCTCCACCTGAAACCTATTGCTTATGGGCACTTAAGATTCCCAAGGACTTCTGGGCTGTAAATGATACCTGCTCTCAAAGAATTTCCTTGGCAAGTCGTTGAAAATAATGGTTTTCAAAATACGCAGATTTTCGAAAGACAACTTCAACAGGTAAATTCTACTTTCACTCACTGTTGAAAATTTTTAAATGCCCTCGAAAACTTGTTCAACATGGTGAATTCTTAGAGACATCCAAATCAAAACTACAGTGAGAGATCACCTGAAACCAGTGTGAAAGGCCATCATCAAAAAGTCGACAAAAAGCAAATGGTGGTGAAGGTGTGGAGAAAAGGGAACACTTTTATGGTGCTGCTGGGATGTAAATGGTAACAGCCATTGTAAAGAACAGTAAAGAAGTGCCTGTAAGAGTGAAGTAAGTCAGACAGAAAAACACCAATATGGTATCAGTTCAGTTGACTTCAGTTGCTCAGTCGTGTCCGATTCTTTGCGACCCCATGAATGGCACCACTCCAGGCCTCCCTGTCCATCACCAATACCCGGAGTTCACCCAAACTCATGTCTATCGAGTCAGTGATGCCATCCAGCCATCTCATCCTCTGTCATCTCCTTCTCCTCCTGCCCCCGATCCCTCCCAGCATCAGGGTGTTTTCCAATGAGTCAACTCTTGGCATGAGGTGGCCAAAGTACTGGAGTTTCAGCTTCAACGTCAGTCCTTCCAATGAACACCCAGGACTGATCTCCTTTAGGATGGACTGGTTGGATCTCCTTGCAGTCCAAGGGACTCTCAAGAGTCTTCTCCAACACCACAGTTCAAAAGCATCAATTCTTTGGAGCTCAGCTTTCTTCACAGTCCAACTCTCACATCCATACATGACCACAGGAAAAACCATAGCCTTGACTAGATGGACCTTTGTTGGCAAAAATAATATCTCTGCTTTTCAATATGCTATCTAGGTTGGTCATAACTTTTCTTCCAAGGAATAAGCGTCTTTTAATTTGATGGCTGCAGTCACCATCTGCAGTGATTTTGGAGCCCAAAAAATAAAGTCTGACACTGTTTCCACTGTTTCCCCATCTAGTTCCCATGAAGTGATGGGACCAGATTCCATGATCTTCGTTTTCTGAATGTTGAGCTTTAAGCCAACCTTTTCACTCTCCTCTTTCACTTCCATCAAGAGGCTCTTTAGTTCCTCTTCACTTTCTGCCATAAGGGTGGTGTCATCTGCATAGCTGAGGTGACTGATATTTCTCCTGGCAATCTTGATTCCAGCTTGTGCTTCTTCAAGCCCAACGTTTCTCATGATTAAATCTGTATAGAAGTTAAATAAGCAGGGTGACAATATACAGCCTTGCTGTACTCCTTTTCCTATTTGGACCAGTCTGTTGTTCCATGTTGGAGAAGGCGATGGCACCCCACTCCAATACTCTTGCCTTGAAAATCCCATGGATGGAGGGGCCTGGTAGGCTGCAGTCCATGGGGTCACTAAGAGTCAGGCATGACTGAGTGACTTCACTTTCACTTTTCACTTTCATACGCTGGAGAAGGAAATGGCAACCCACTCCAGTGTTCTTGCCTGGAGAATCCTAGGGACGGGGGAACCTGGTGGGCTGCCGTCTATAGGGTTGCACAGAGTCGGACACGACTGAAGTGACTTAGCAGCAACGGCATCAGCAGTTTTTCCATGTCCAATTCTAACTATTGCTTCCTGACCTGCATATAGGTTTCTCAAGAGGCAGATCAGGTGGTAGATCTGGTATTCCCATCTCTTTCAGAATTTTCCATAGTTTATTGTGATCCACACAGTCAAAGCTTTAGCATAGTCAATGAAGCAGAAATAGATGTTTTTCTGGACTAACGCATATATATGGAATTTAGAAAGATGGTAACAATGACCCTATATGTGAGATGGCAAAAGAAACACAGATGTATAGAACAGTCTTTTGGACTCTGGGAAAAAGTGAGGGTGGGATGATTTGAGAGAATAGCATTGAAACATGTATATTACCACGTGTGAAACAGATCACCAGTCTAGGTTCAATGCATGAGATAGGGTGCTCAGGGCTGGTGCACTGGGATGACCCTGAGGGATGGAATGGGGAGGGAGGTGGGAGGGAGGGTCAGGATGGGGGACACATGTACACCCATGGCAGATTCATGTCAATGTATGACAAAAACCACCACAATATTGTAAAGTAATTAGCCTCCAATTAAAATAAATTAATTCAGTCCAGTCACTCAGTCATCCACCTGCAATGTAAAATTAAAAAAATAATTTATTAAAAAATAAGCTACAAAAAAATAAAATAAAATAAAATGCCCTCCCCCCCAAAAAAAAGAAAGAAGTGATTGTAAAATGTAAAAACTCAGCTACCTGGTGATCCAGCAGGCTCCTTCTGAGAGTATATTGTGAGAAAACCAGATTTTGAAAAGACACATGCACCCACGTGTATACTGCAGCATCATTTATCTCTTCTGAGCCTGTACCTTCCCCTCGGCATGACTTTATAAATTCTTTTGTATATGTGGTTGCTTTGGAATAATCTAGTCCTTGAATGTCCTAGTCTGACTTCCAAAAGGGAAACAATAGAAAAATAAAGAGTAAGAAAAAAAGAGTATCAGTCCTTCAATACCTTGGAAGTCATTTCAGACAGAGCTGGGGAGGCTTGTAACAATGTGGGGCTGAATGTAGCAATGGCTGCCCAATGCTGCACTTACTTGATGAAAAGCAGCAATCATCAATCAGAACACAGATTTCCCCACATTTAGAGAACAAGATCCTGTTACCTACCTTGGTTCCCACAAGTTCCATCCAAGTTCCTTCTGAAACACATGCACAGCTGCCTGCTGTGGGACTAGGATATACAGATAGGTGACTGCTGCTGAGCTAGGAGCTTAGCTTGACCAGCACAATTTTCTGTCCAAGCCTTCCCTTGGAAGTTGCAAGCCTTTCTATAAAAATTCTGTCAGAATTCCAAAATAGCTACACCAGACAGATTTTGCCAGTGCAGCTATTGTCTAGGCAGGGAGACAGATTTCTGGTGCTTTGTACTTCACGTTTCCCCCCAAATCCTCCTTCCAATGCATCACTATTAAATTGGTCAATATAAAAATAATTGATAATAGTCACTGTTGTAGATGATTTGGGGGGAAAGGAACTTTCATAATGCTGAAAGTAAGGTTGGAGCAAAAAGTACTATTGATTGCTCTAGCTTTTTAAGAAGGAAATTGATAATACCTATAAATTTTTTTTTGAATGCATATAGTATTTGATCCAAGAATGAGTTCTACAGATTTACTTGCAAAAAGACCCAAAATATGTAGAATAATATTCACAGGAGCATTGTTTGTAGTAGAGAAAAACTGGCAATTATCCTAAGTGTGTGTTAATGAAGAATTGGTTAAGTAATTTATACAGCATTCATACAGTGAAATACATTGCAACTATTAAGGATAATGAACACACAAAACTGGATGGTTTTTTCTTGTTTGTTTTTGGCCATACCACCAGTTTCTGGGACCTTAGTTCCTCAATTAGGGACTGAACCTGGGCCCTTGGCAGTGAAAGCATGGAGCCTAAACCACTTGGATTGCCAGGGAATTCTCAAAACTTGACACTTTTGAAGAATCATATCTATCTATTGTGCTCTGCTCAGTCAAGTCTGACCCTTTGCAACCCCATGGACTGTAGCTCTCCAGGCTCTTCTGTCCATGGGATTTTTCAGACAAGAATACTGGAGTGAGTTGCCATGCCCTCCTGCAGGGGATCTTCCCGACCCAGGGACTGAACCCAGGTCTCCTGTGTCTTCTGCATTGCAGGTGGACTCTTTACCCACTGAGCCACTTGGGACACCCTTCTGAAGAATACAGTTATTTTATACACAATCCCACAATTGGAACAATCATCTCACCATTTTCTGATGTTTTCTTATAATTATTGAGGTTCTGCATTTTTTGGAAGGATACTACAAAGTGATGTACCTTTCTTAATGTATCATATCTGAGGATACAACATGATGTTTCGATATCTTACTGGTACCATTAACCTTGATCACTTCATATCTGCAGGATTGTCCACTATAAAGCATTTGCTTTATAAAAGGATAAAAACCTTCAGGGGTGAGCAAAAAATGTCCAGGGATTACTTATGAATATATTGACGAGTACTTATATGTAATATGAACATAAAATTATAACTTAGATGTACTGTAATTTGTATTATGTGGCTTCTATGAGCTGGTTCTTTCAGGTCTAGACATTAACACTATGAAAATATGGATCTTGGAACAGTTTTAAAGGGGTGTCATTGTGGTGGGTTGTATTTTTTAAATTCTTACAGAGTTTTTCAGAATTACATATTATTTATCCAAACACTTTAAATAAATAAATTATATTTTTAAAAAAAGATGTTCAGTATAAAATACAAGAAAAGACACTAGAGCACCGCCCCCCCTTTAAAAAAAGAAGAAAAGACTTTGAAGAATATTTAGGCAAAACCTCAGACTTGTATTTGGGGATTTCAGCTGATATACTAGGCATCCTGTTGTGTGTATTGTTTAGTTTTCCTTTGGAGGAGGATTGAAATTTCTTTTTCTTCCTGGAGAGTTAATCATCAAATGAGGCTGTCAAGGAGAACTGTGTGTATTCACATGTTTTTGGAGCCAAAACTG
>SJYC01048492.1:0-11192 GCA_006408675.1 Madoqua kirkii | reverse complement strand
GTCTATTTCTCACTTCCACTGTATAATCATAAGGGATTTGATTTAGGTCATACCTGAATGGTCTAGCGGTTTTCCCTACTTTCTTCAATTTAAGTCTGATTTTGGCAATAAGGAGTTCATGATCTGAGCCACAGTCAGCTCCTGGTCTTATTTTTTGCTGACTGTATAGAGCATCTCCATCTTTGGCTGCAAAGAATATAATCAGTCTTATTTCGGTGTTGACCATCTGGTGATGTCCATGTATAGAGTCTTCTCTTGTGTTGTTGGAAGAGGGTGTTTGCTACGAACAGTGCATTTTCTTTGCAAAATTCTATTAGTCTTTGCCCTGCTTCATTCCACATTCCAAGGCCAAATTTGCCTGTTACTCCAGGTGTTTCTTGACATCCTACGTTTGCATTCCAGTCCCCTATAATGAAAAGGACGTCTTTTTTGGGTGTTAGTTCTACAAGGTCTTGTAGGTCTTCATAGAACCATTCAACTTCAGCTTCTTCAGCGTTACTGGTTGGGGCATAGACTTGGACTACGGTGATATTGAATGGTTTGCCTTGGAAAGGAACAGAGATCATTCTGTCATTTTTGAGACTGCATCCAAGTACTGCATTTCTACATCTTTTGTTGACTATTATGGTTTGTCCATTTCTACTGAGGGATTCCTGCCCACAGTAGCAGTTATAATGGTCATCTGAGTTAAATTCACCCATTTCAGTCCATTGTATTTCACTGATTCCTAGAATGTCAACGTTCAGTCTTGCCATCTCTTGTTTGACCACTTCCAATTTGCCTTGATTCATGACATTCCAGGTTCCTATGCAATACTGCTCTTACAGCATCAGACCTTGTTTCTATCACCAGTCACATCCACAGCTGGGTATCATTTTGCTTTCACTCCATCCCTTCATTCTTTCTGGAGTTATTTCTCCACTGATCTCCAGTAGCATATTGGGCACCTACTCACCTGGGGAGTTCCTTGTTCAGTATCCTATTATTTTGCCTTTTCATACTGTTCATTGGGTTCTCAAGGCAAGAATACTGAAGTGGCTTGCCATTCCTTTCTCCCAGTGGACCACATTCTGTCAGACCTCTCCACCATGACCCATGCATCTTGGGTTGTCCTGCAGGCATGGCTTAGTTTCCTTGAGTTAGACAAGGCTGTGGTCCTAGTGTGATTAGATTAACTAGTTTTCTGTGAGTATGGTTTCAGTGTGTCTGCCCTCTGATGCCCTCTTGCAATACCTACCATCTTACTTGGGTTTTCTTACCTTGGGGGTGGGTATCTCTTCATGGCTGGTCTAGCAAAGCACAGCCCCTGCTCCTTACCTTGGACGAAGGGTATCTCCTCACCGCCACCCTTCCTGATCTTCAACGTAGGATAGCTCTTCTAGGCTCTCTTGCGCCAGCGCAGCCACAGCTCCTTGGATGTGGATTGCTCTTCCCAGCTGCTGCCCCTCGCTTCGGAGGCAGGGTGGCTCCTCCCGGCCGCCGTCCCTGGCCTTGGACATGATGTGGCTCCTCTCAGCCGTTTCTCTGCCTTCGCAGCCTGGTACTCTCGGCCGCTGCCCCTGACCTCCAATGTGGGGTAGCTCCTCTCTGCCGGGCTAAGTGCCCGGGCTGTCACAGCTGCTTGCACTGAATGCCTCTGGAGAAACTTATATGCAGGTCAGGAAGCAACAGTTAGAACTGGACATGGAATAACAGACTGGTTCCAAATAGGAAAAGGAGTATGTCAAGGCTGCATATTGTAACCCTGCTTATTTAACTTCTATGCAGAGTACATCGTGAGAAACGCTGGACTGTAAGAAGCACAAGCTGAAATCAAGATTGCCGGGAGAAATGTTAATAAACTCAGATATGCAGATGACAGCACCCTTATGACAGAAAGTGAAGAGGAACTAAAAAGCCTCTTGATGAAAGTGAAAGAAGAGAGTGAAAAAGTTGGCTTAAAGCTCACATTCAGAAAACTAAGATCATGGCATCTGGTCCCATCACTTTGTTGGGGGAAGCACAGTGATTGAAACTGCCCACCCTGGCCAGGCAGCACAGTAATCATTTGCATGAGTTGTTTTATGACAGGAGATCCTGATAAGAAACAGGGAACTAATAAGCCACTACCAATTGGACAAGATTGGGAAAGGTCGAAAGGAGACACCATGTGTCCGTCCACTTCCCAGAATCCCTCTCACCAGCATCCATCTTGGCTGAGCGATGCCTGCACCACAAGGAAAGATTCTGAATTAGAATGATTGGCCAAAGACCACCTGGAAACTAATCTTATCACCATAAAACCGGAGACTGCGAGCCACGCAGCAGAGCAGTTCTCCTGGGTTCCATTACCCTACTGCTCTCCATCTGGTGCCCTTTCCCAATAAAATTTCTTCCTCTGTCTGCAGATGTGTCTCCTCGGAAAACTCATTTCCAAGTGTTAGGCAAGAGCCCAGTTTCAGGCCATGGAAGGGGAAACCCTTCCTGAAACAACTTCATGGGAAATAGATTGGGAAATAGTGAAAACTTTGACAGACTTTATTTTTGGGGAGTCCAAAATCACTGCAGATGGGATTGAAGCCATAAAATTAAAAGACACTTGCTCCTTGGAAGAAAGGCTATGACCTACCTAGACAGCTTATTAAAAAGCAGAAACATTAGTTTGCCAACAAAAGTTCGCATATCAAAGCTATGGTTATCCCAGTGGTCCTGTATGGATGTGAGATTTGAACTATAAAGAAAGCTGAGCACTAAAGAATTGATGCCTTGATTGTGGTGTTGGAGAAGACTCTTGAGAGTCCCTTGGACTGCAGAGAGATCCAACCAGTCCATACAAAGGAAATCAGTCCTGAATATTCATTGGAGGGACTGATGCTGAGGCTGAAACTCCAATACTTTGGCCACCTGATGCGAAGAACTGACTCATTGGAAACTGATGCTGGGAAAGACTGAAGACGGGAGGAGAAGGGGACGGCAGAGGATGAGATGGTTGGATGGCATCATGGACTCAATGGACATGAGTTAGAGTAAACTCCATGAGTTGGTGATGGACAGGGAGGCCTGGCATGCTGAGGTCCATGGTGTCGCAAAGAGTCAGACACGACTGAGCAACTGAACTGAACTGAATGCGGTTTTTATATAAAAAGTTTAACTTTTTTTTTTTTTTAGGAATAACATTTTCCTTAATTGAGGGCTCAGATCAGTTCATCCATTAAATATTCACCCATCAAAATTATTTTACCATCTGGGAACATGCAAAAACAGGCCAGATTTGGTCCTGACCTTTGATATCTTACTGGAGAAGGAAATGGCAACGCACTCCAGTCCTCTTGCCTGGAAAATCTGTACATTAAAGAGCTGCCTCAGAACACCCAGCTACCCACCAAGGCCATTTCAGGATCTCAGTTCTTCCCTGCTTCTTCCATGACATTAGCCATTAATCTACTTAACAATTCTATTTCAATCCCAAGTGAACTTCCTGGACCATTCCTTTCAGTGATTAATTTGTATGTTTACATAATAAAAGACAGTCGTTGAGTGTTTTTAAGGCCGAATAAAATGTGAAAGTAATTTAAAATAGGTAGGTTGCACTTTCTGTTTAAAGACAGCATATTTACAACTAAGGAAAGTTATTTGTAACCAACTTCCTGGAGTAAATCCATACATTTCTATGACAAATGTAACACAAAATAACAAAAAAGTTAAAAATCACTGGTAATTAGTTTTAGAATGCAGACAGAATTTTTGGTACATCAGCCTTGCTTTCCTATTTCCATTGTCTTTTCCTTATTATTAACTTATGACTATCTAAAGTAAAGGACAGAAATGGTAGGGACCCAACAGAAGCAGAAGATATTAGGTAGATGTGGCAAGAATACACAGAACTGTACAAAAAAGATCTTCACGGCCCAGACAATCATGATGGTGTGGTCACTCCCCTAGAGCCAGACATCCTGGAATGTGAAGTCAAGTGGGCCTTAGAAAGCATCACTAGGAACAAAGCTAGTGGAGGTGATGGAATTCCAGTTGAGCTGTTTCAAATCCTGAAAGATGATGCTGAAAGTGTTGCACTCAATATGCCAGCAGATTTGGAAAACTCAGCAGTGGCCACAGGACTGGAAAAGGTCAGTTTTCATTCCAATTCCTAAGAAAAGAAATGACAAAGAATACTCAAACTACTGCACAATTGCACTCATCTTACAAGCTAGTAAAGTAATGCTCAAAATTCTCCAAGCCAGGCTTCAGAAATATGTGAACTGTGAACTTCCAGATATTCAAGCTGGTTTTAGAAAAGGCAGAGGAACCAGAGATCAAATTGCCAGCATCCACTGGCTCATCGAAAAAGCAAGAGAGTTCCAGAAAACCATCTATTTCTGCTTTATTGACTATGCCAAAGCCTTTGACTGTGTGGATCACAATAAACTGGAAAATTCTGAAAGAGATGGGAATACCAGACCACCTGACCTGCCTCTTGAGAAATCTGTATGCAGGTCAGGAAGCACCAGTTAGAACTGGACATGGAACAACAGACTGGTTCCAAATAGGAAAAGGAGTACGTCAAGGCTGTATATTGTCACCCTGTGTATTTAACTTCTATGCAGAGTACATCATGAGAAAAGCTGGGCTGGAAGAAGCACAAGGTGTAATCAAGATTACCAGGAGAAATATCAATAACCTCAGATATGCAGGTGAACCCACTCTTATGGCAGATAGTGAAGAGGAACTAAAAAGCCTCTTGATGAAAGTGAAAGAAGAGGCTGAAAAAGTTGGCTTAAAGCTCAACATTCAGAAAATGAAGATCATGGCATCTGGTCCCATCACTTCATGGGAACTAGATGGGGAAACAGTGGAAACAGTGTCAGACTTTATTTTGAGGGGTCCAAAATCACTGCAGATGATGACTGTAGCCATGAAATTAAAAGATGCTTACTCCTTGGAAGAAAAGTTATGACCAACCCGGATAGCATATTCTAAAGCAGAGACATGACTTTGCCAACAAAAGTCCATCTAGTTAAGGCTATGGTTTTTCATGTGGTCATGTATGGATGTGACAGTTGGACTATAAAGAAGGCTGAGTGCCGAAGAATTGATGCTTTTGAACTGTGGTGTTGGAAAAGACTCTTGAGAGTCCCTTGGACTGCAAGGAGATTCAACCAGTCCATTCTAAAGGAGATCAACCCTGGGATTTCTTTGGAAAGAATGATGCTAAAGCTGAAACTCCAGTACTTTGGCCACCTCATGTGAAGAGTTGACTCCTTGGAAAAGACTCTGATGCTGGGAGGGATTGTGGGCAGGAGGAAAAGGGGATGACAGAGGATGAGATGACTGACTTGATCGTTGACTTGGTAGATGTGAGTCTGAGTGAACTCCGGGCATTGGTGATGGGCAGGGAATCCTGGTGTGCTGAGATTCATGGGGTCGCAAAGAGTCGGACACGATTGAGCGACTTAACTGAACTGAACTGAACCCATGAAGCAATAACTTCCCACATTTTTCCTTCCCACACCATGACAACCACCGTTTTTTTCTGTGTCAATGAATTTGATTTCTCTAGGACTTCATATAAGTAGAATCATAGAGTATTTGTCTTTTTCTGTCTGGTTTTTTCCCACTTAGTATTATGTCTTCAAGGTCCATCTATGTTTTTGCATGTGTCAGTTTCCTGTCTTCTAAAAGCTAAATAATATTCCCTGATATGTATATACCACATTTTATTTATAATTCATTCGTCTGTGGAGTTCTTTCCACCTTTTAGGTATTGTGAACAGTGCTGCTATGAAAATTAGTGCACAAATATCTGTTAGAGTTCCTGTTTTCAATTCTTTTGGATATATACCCAGAAATGTTAGTGCTGAATCACATGGAAATTCAAAGTACAACTTTTTGAGGAACTGCCATATTGTTTTCCAGAGCAGTTGCATTGTTTTACATTCTCATCAGCAATGTACAGGGGTTTCAATTTCTCTACATAATAGCCAATACTTGTTCTTTTCTTTTCATTTCTTTTGATAATAGATCCTAATGTCAGGGCCTTCTCTGGTGGCTCAAAAGGTAAAGAGTCTACTGGCAGTGTGGGAGACCGAGGTTAAATCCCTGGGTCCAGAAGATCCCCTGGAGAAGGACATGGCACCCTGTATGTGAAGTGACACCTCATTGCAGTTTTGATTTGCATTTTGTCACGTCGAAGTCTCCAGGAGCCTGGAATGGTTTCTCAGTCTCTTCTTGATGTTCATAGCCTTGATGCTTTTTCTTTTGTTCCTCCAAATGGATACTGGCTCAGGCAGAAATTTAATTATCACTCCCATAAATTCCAAAAACAATCTTCATAATCAGTAGATAGTGATTCAAAATCCCAGGTCTCTTCCACCTCATAGTTTGCCATCTTCTTAATGTGGTTCCAAATGACTGTGAACCTTTTGAAGATTGGAGCTGTACTGTTTTGTAGACTGTCTCTCAGTTTGGGTTTATCTGATGTTTCCTCATGACTGGAGGCAGGTTATTCATTTTTAGCAGGGATGTGAAAGAATTGTGTTCTGTTTTCCTCTTGCCTTCCTAATACAGTTTTGATTTGTCTCATATTGGTGACTTACACTCAATTCCTGATTAAACACTACTCTCCTCTGCTAAAAAGTTATTCCTTTTTTCTTTGTAAAGAACAAATACTTTGTGAGTTATATTTTTGTACTTTGGAATTATATAAGAGAAAAATTATGCAAATATGTAACCTTGGAGGCTATGTTAATAACATTTCCTCAGCAAACTTTTGATCCATTTACTTATTTTCATCAGTTTGGATTCATGGTTTCCTATTTTATTGTTGCTACGAAGCCTATCAGTGAACAGCTCTAAGGAAGATATGTTTTATGTACACACATATATTAACATACACATGAATATATATAAAGGGCAACAGAATGTGTCACCCCAAAATGTGCTACTAAGGCCTAAGGATTATTTTGAACAAAGTATTTTTTTAAAAACAGTAGGTGCAGGAAGGATTCTGACTTCCCTGTTCTACTTGAAAGCAGATGAAACCCCCATGTGAAAGATATCTTCTTTACACAAAGAGGAAGGAAACATTTTCATCACCAGAGATGGGGAGTTGAGGCTGAGAGAATTTTATACGAATAGATCTTGCTAAAATAGCTCTTATCTGGGATTCCATGGCCGTTCAGTGGTTAGGACTCTGTTCTTCCAATGCAGGGAGCACAGGTCAATCCCTGGTAAGAGAACATAAATTATACATCCCATGTGCTATGGCCAGAAAAACAAACAAAAAACTGTTATCTTCCTTTAGTCTCCCTCATATTTTGTAGTTACTTTTTCATAATTTCCTCTCTTTGTTCTACCTAATATATAAGCCCTTTCATTGCTATGGGTCTTCATTTCTTCGTTAGGGCTCCCATTTCATGTAAAACTTACATTAGATTAATCTGTATGTTTTTCTCCTCTTAATCTGTTTTATAGCAACTTAATTCTCAGGCCCAGTCAGAGATCTTAAGAGGGTGAAGGTAAATTTTTTGATTTCCTTGTAGATACATGGGCTTCCCTGATAGCTCAGTTGGTAAAGAATCTACCTGCAATGCAAGAGACCCTGGTTTGATTCCCGGGTTGGAAAGATCCCCTGGAGAAGGGATAGGCTACCCACTCCAGTATTCTGGCCTGGAGAATTCCATGGACTGCATAATCCACACAGTCGCAAAGAGTAGGACATGACTGAGCGACTTTCACTTTCACTTACAGATACATACATATACATTTAAGTCTGCATTTATTTCTGCGAGTGTATTTATTATTCTCTATTCATTGATACCCACTGGGACGCATAGATACAATTCCAACCCAGCACGGCAGAGTTCAGTCTAATTTTCTCTTTCCATATTTGTAACTGAGAAGAATGCCCTTTATCCTACCAATGCTCTGACAGATTATCACAGGCTCCTTTCCTGCACTGATGCCCTTAACCCTCCTAGGCTACCCCATGTTGGGCTAACCCCTGCCCATGCAAGGTGGTTCTCCCATTAGATGTCTTCCTTACCCCACTCAGACTCAGAGTTCAATACCCTGCACTGGGCCTTCTTTCTACACAGAGGCCTTCCTCATCCATTTGAGCTCTGATACCAGAGACAGGCCATCCGTCTGTGCTAGCCACCCTCCTCACACTGTGTGGGCTCTGAGTCCATGCTAGCTGCCCCTACTCTGGCTTTGACTGCCTGTGGCTGGTAATTCCCTGCATAGACACCCTTGTCATGCTGTTTGTTCTCCAAACTCCTTATTTCCACTCCCGACTCCACCTTGTTGAAGCCTTTCTCTCCATCCTGTAGAGGCTGACCCCTCTCCCCATGGGGAAACCCTGCTCAGTCTTGACTCTGCTCTGGAGCACAGCTGTTCTCTGTCTCAGGCACAGAACTGCATTTTTGATCCCGCTTAATGGCTTCTGGGCACGATTGCTAGGGAAGGGAAAGAGGAAGGCTAAGAAGAGCCCAGTGACTGTTTTTAATATTTATCAGTTGTAACACACAATACTGATTGCCTTCTCAATAACCATTCTTTCCATCATCTTTTGTTACTTACAGCCAAAAGAATTCTAACTGCCGGGCTAAACTTACTGACGCCTCTCTCTCAGCACGCAGCTTTGCTTCTTCCTAAATGACACATAGGCTTTTCCTACTCTTCTATCCACACCCCCCAAGGGCCAAAATTACCTACATCTCCATGGTTCTCTATCTTCTTTCCCATAATTTCCAGGCAATGATATTCTTTCTCTTGCACATGTGCATGCTTTCTAAGTTGCTTTAGTCGTGTCCAACTCTTTATGACCCACTGTAGGCCGCCAGGCTCCTCTGTCCATGGGATTTTCCAGGTAAGAATACTGGAGTGCGTTGCCCTCCTCCAGGGAATCTTCCAAACCCAGGGATCGAACTTGCATCTCTTATGTTTGCTGCTCAGCTGTGTTCTATATCCTATTTTCTCCCGGATTCTTTTAACGAGTTAGCTTCGTTAAAAGTTTTCATTCTTCCCTTTATTTGCAAATTCTGAATTATTATTAGTTCTTTCCTTTAAGAAGAAACATGGTCAAGTCTCTCTTATAAACAAAGGTAAATCTTCCTCTATCAGAAACCATTTACTCTATACAATTTTTTGGATCCAATATAATTCTACTTCCAAGAATCACTTGTTAATTATCAAATACTTATGAGAACTTATGTGCCAGGCACTATGAATAAACAGAAACAGCTATCATCCCTTCTTTCATGGAGCTTAATGAGAGAGACAAGTATCAATCAGATAATTACACAAATGAATGCATTACTGTAAATTGAGACCTTAATGATAAAATGAAAGCTTATGTACTAAAATTCACTGGAGTTCAGTTCAGTTCAATCGCTCAGTCGTGTCCAACTCTTTGCGACCCCATGAATCCCAGGACACTAGGCCTCCCTGTTCATTACCATCTCTTGGAGTTCACTCAGACTCATGTCTATCCAGTCCCTGATGCCATCCAGCCATCTCATCCTCTGTCGTCCCCTCTTCCTCCTGCTCCCCCAGCATCAGAATCTTTTCCAATGAGTCAACTCTTCGCATGAGGTGGCCAAAGCATTGGAGTTTCAGCCTCAGCATCACTCCTTCCAAAGAAATCCGAGGGCTGATCTCCTTCAGAATGGACTGGTTGGATCTCCTTGCAGTCCAAGGGACTCTCAAGAGTCTTCTCCAACACCACAGTTCAAAAGCATCAATTCTTCAGCACTCAGCCTTCTTCACAGTCCAACTCTCACATCCATACATGACCACAAGAAAAACCATAGCCTTGACTAGACGGACCTTAGTTGGCAAAGTAATATCTCTGCTTTTGAAAATACTATCTAGGTTGGTCATAACTTTTCTTCCAAGGAGTAAGCGTCTTACAATTTCATGGCTGCAGTCACCATCTCCAGGGATTTTGGAGCCCCCCAAAATAGTCTGACACTGTTTCCACTGTTTCCCCATCTATTTCCCATGAAGTGATGGGACCGGATGCCATGATCTTCGTTTTCTGAATGTTGAGCTTTAAGCCAACTTTTTCAGTCTCTTCCTTCACTTTCATCAAATATCCTAGTTTCCTACAATAATCATATGTTATCAAAAAAATACTGAAGTTTTAAAACTAATAAAACATTTGTGGTATATTTAAATAAAGGAGACTAAATAACTATTTGTCTCCAACATTAACCTTGACCTGCAAAACCCTATGATTTAAAACTAGGAAGACTTGACTGATCTGGCATAGTGTAGGACAAGACAGGGTGGACAGAACTGGTACTAGTATTCATGGTCCCACTATTATGCAGAACTGTATATTAATCTAAAGACTGACTTCAAACCAGTCAGTCCTAAAGGAAATCAACCCTGAATATACATTGGACAGACTGGAGCTCCAATACTTTGGCCACCTGATGCAAAGAGCTTACTCACTGGAAAAGACTCTGATGCTGGGAAAGATCAAGGGCAAGAGGAGACAGGAGAGACAGAGGATCAGATGGATGGATGGCATCACTGACTCAATTGACATGAGTTGTAGCAAACTCTAGGAGCTAGGGAAGGACAGGGAAGCTAGGAGTGCTGCAGTTCATGGGATCGAAAAGAATCAGACATGGCTTAGTGACTGAACAACAAAGACTGACTCACAATATCTCCTATGTTCATAGAAGTATTATTCTTCCAGGAACAATGGCCAAAAAGTGGACACAACCCAAGTGTTCATCAACAAATAAATAGATGAACAAAATGTGATACATACAGACAATGGTATATTGCTCCACCATAATAAAGAACAAAATTCTGGGACTTCCCTGGTGGTCCAATTGCTAAGACTCCCCATTCCCAAAGTAGGTCAGAGAACTAGATCTCTGTGCCATGGCTAAGATCAAGTGCAGCCAAATAAATGAATTTTTAAAAGAATGAAAGAAAAGAAAATTCTGACACATGCTACAACATGGATAAACCTTAATGACATTTGGCTAAGTGATATTAGCCAGTCACCAAAAGACTATATGACTCCACTTATGGGAGGTTCCTAAAACCAGCTTGAACATCAGGGAGTTCACAGTTCACGTATTGCTGAAGCCTAGCTTGGAGAATTTTGAGCATTACCTTACTAGCATGTGAGATGAGTGCAATTGTACGGTAGTTTGAGCATTCTTTGAATTGCCTTTCTTTGAGATTGGAATGAAAAC
>SJYC01048491.1:0-19862 GCA_006408675.1 Madoqua kirkii | reverse complement strand
AGCATGTGACAGGAGTGCAATTGTACGGTAGTTTGAGCATTCTTTGCATTGCCTTTCTTTGAGATTGGAATGAAAACTGACCTTTTCCAGTCCTGTGGCCACTGCTGAGTTTTCCAAATTTGCTGCATATTAAGTATAGCACTTTCACAGCATCATCTTTCAGGATTTGAAACAGCTCAATTGGAATTCCATCACCTCCACTAGCTTTGTTCGCAGTGATGTTTTCTAAGGCCCACTTGACTTCACATTCCAAGATGTCTGGCTCTAGATGAGTGATCACATCATCATTATTATCTGGGTCGTGAAGATCTTTTTTGTACAGTCCTTCTGTGTATTCTTGCCACCTCTTCTTAATATCTTCTGCTTCTGTTAGGTCCAGACCATTTCTGTCCTTTATCGAGCCCATCTTTGCATGAAATGTTCCCTTGGTATCTCTAATTTCTTGAAGAGGTCTCTGGTCTTTCCCATTCTGTTCTCTTCCTCTATTTCTTTACATTGATCGCTGAAGAAGGCTTTCTTATCTCTTCTTGCTATTCTTTGGAACTTTGCATTCAAATGCTTATATCTTTCATTTTCTCCTTTGCTTTTTGCTTCTCTTCTTTTCACTGCTATTTGTAAGGCCTCCCCAGAGAGCCATTTTGCTTGTTTGCATTTCTTTCCCATGAGGATGGTCTTGATCCCTATCTCTGTACAATGTCAGGAACCTCCATCCATAGTTCATCAGGCATTCTATCTATCATATCTAGGCCCTTAAATCTATTTCTCATTTCCACTGTATAATCATAAGGAATTTGATTTAGGTCATACCTGAATGGTCTAGCACTTTTCCCTACTTTCTTCAATTTAAGTCTGAATTTGGTAATACACAGTTCATGATCTGAGCCACAGCCAGCTCCTGGTCTTGTTTTTGTTGACAGTATTCTCCATCTTTGGCTGCGAAGAATATAACCAATTTGATTTTGGTGTTGACCATCTGGTGATGTCCATGTGTAGAGTCTTCTCTTGTGTTGTTGGAAGAGGGTGTTTGCTATGACCAGTGCATTTTCTTTGCAAAACTCTATTGGTCTTTGCCCTGCTTCATTCCACATTCCAAGGCCAAATTTGCCTGTTACTCCAGGTGTTTCTTGACTTCCTGCTTTTGCATTCCAGTCCCCTATAATGAAAAGGACGTCTTTTTTGGGTGTTAGTTCTACAAGGTCTTGTAGGTCTTCATAAAACCATTCAACTTCAGCTTCTTCAGCAATACTGATTGGGGCATAGACTTGGACTATGGTGATACTGAATGGTTTGCCTTGGAAAGGAACAGAGATCACTCTGTCGTTTTTGAGATTGCATCCAAGTACTGCATTTCGGATTCTTTTGTTGACCATAATAGCTACTCCATTTCTTCTGAGGGATTCCTGCCCACAGTAGTAGACATAATGGTCATCTGACTTAAACTGACCCATTCCAATCCATTTTAGTTCGTTGATTCCTAGAATGTCGACATTCACCCTTGCCATCTTGTTTGACCACTTCCAATTTGCCTTGATTCATGGACCTGACATTCCAGGTTCCTATGCAATATTGCTCTTTACAGCATCGGATCTTGCTTCTATCACCAGTCACATCCACAACTGAGTAATGTTTTTGCTTTGGCTCTATCCCTTCATTCTTTCTGGAGTTATTTCTCCACTGATCTCCAGTAGCATATTGGGCACCTACTCACCTGCAGAGTTCCTCTTCCAGGATCCTATCATTTTGCCTTTTCATACTGTTCATGGGGTTCTCAAGGCAAGAACACTGAAGTGGCTTGCCATTCCCTTCTCCAGTGGACCACATTCTGTTAGCCCTCTCCACCATGACCCACCTGTCTTGGGTTGCCTCACAGGCATGGCTTGGTTTCATTCAGTTAGACAAGGCTGTGGTCCTAGTGTGATTAGATTAACTAGTTTTCTGTGAGAATGGTTTCAGTGTGTCTGCCCTCTGATGCCCTCTTGCAATACCTACCAAGTTACTTGGGTTTCTCTTACCTTGGGCATGGGGTATCTCTTCATAGCGGCTCCAGCAAAGAACAGCCGCTGCTCCTTACCTTGGACGAGAGTTATCTCCTTACAGCTGGCCGCCATTCCTGACCTTCAATGTGTGTTTGCTCCTATAGGCCCTCCTGCGCCTGCGCAGCCACTTCTCGGGCTACTCCTCCCGGTCGCCGGCCCTGGCCTTCAGTGCAAGGTGGCTCCCCAAAACTGCTGCCCCTGACCTTGGCTCGGCGTGGCTCATCAGGGCCACCTCCCTGAGCTTCACGCGCGAGGTGGCTTCTTCCGGCTGCCCCTGACCTCGAACGCGGGGTGTCTCCCCTCGGCCGCCCCTGACCTCGAAAGCGAGGTAGCTCCTCTCGGTCGCCGCCCCGACCTCAGAAACAGGGTAGTTTCTCTCGGCCGTTCCTGCGCCATCGCAGCCTATAGGCTGCTGCCCCTGACCTTGGATGTGGGGTAGCTCCTCTCAGCCGCGCTTAGTGCGCTGGCCTGGCTCTCACAGCCGCCCGCGCCCACTCTAAACTCTTTCCATGCATTAATTTATGCCACATACATATATACATGCTACACATGTGCCGTCATATCCAACTCTTTGCGATCCTTTGGGCCCACCAGGTTCCTCTGTCCATGAAATTTCCCAGGCAAGAATACTAGAGTGGGTTATCATTTCTTCCTCCAGGAGATCTTACTCAGGGATCAAACCCACATCGTCGATGTCTCTTGAATTGCAGGCAGCTTCTTTACCTCCTGAGCCATCAGAGAAGCCCAATATGTACATATATATATATATATATGTATATAATACATGTATAACATATATACATGAAAGTTGCTCAGTCATGTCTCTCTTTGAGACTCCATGGACTATAGCCTGCAGGGCTCCTCTGTCTCTGTCCATGGGGATTCTCCAGGCAAGAATACTGGAGTTGCTTGCCATGCCCTCCTCCAGGGAATCTTTCCAACCCAGGGATGGAACCCAGGTATCCTGCATTACAGGCAGATTCTTTACCACCTGAACCACCATGGAAGCTCAAAAATACTGGAGTGGGTAGCCTATCCCTTCTCTGGGGTATCTTTCTAACCCAGGAATCAAACTGGGGTCTCCTGCAGTGAAGGTGGATTCTTTACCAGCTGAGTTACGAGGGAAGCACACATATATATGTAATTTTATTATACCCACCATTATTATACACATTTGCAGACAATGAAACTTAGTCAGAGAGAGGTTAAGTAACTTGTCCAATGTTGCACAGTCAATAAGTGATAGAGCTGAAATTCAGACCTGGATAATCTGGCCCCTGCTTTGAACCATTATGCTATACTGGTTCTCACAAGTAGCTGTGAAGGAAAGAAAGAGAGATCAATGGGAATATCCAGCAAAGAAAACTGATCTAGACAGGAGCTCTCTGAGAAAGCAATACATTCACAAAACAATCATTTCACCTAGAGAGCAGAATGTGCAAAGGCCCTGAGGTGAGAGGGGGCACAGAACAGTGAAGAAATTGAAAGACCAGTGTAGCTAGAATATAGAAAGCAAGGGGGAAGTGGGGTATTATGTAGTTAGTGAAGTAGTCCAGGCCATATTAGACATATGAAACAGGGCCTCTTTGACCTTAAGGATTTTGTTTTTAATCTTAAGAGCAAGAGAAAGTCATAAAGATAAGAATTGGGGGGGGGGGAAAGGGTCAGTTTCCTTTGGAAAGACTAACTGCAGTTTAAATTTTTATTTATTTACTTGGCTGCACCGGGTCTTAGTTGCCGCATGTGAACTCTAAATTGCAGCATGTGGAATCTAGTTCCCCAAGCAGGGATCAAACCTGGGACACTTCACTGGGAGCTTAGAGTCTTAGCCTCTAAGCCACTGGACCAGCAGGGGAGTCCCTAACTGAAGTTTAGACAGTGGATTACAGGTGAGTCACAGTGCATGCAGAAAGGAGGACTGTGGTATCTTAAGGGTGGTAGGTTGATTTAGGGTGGTGACAATGGAAATGGAGAACAGTGGAGGGATTTGGGGAAATACTTAGAATCAAATTGACAGGATTGGAATAGGAATGGTAAGAAGATGTGTTTCATGATTGACCCTCTTCTGTATCTAACCTGTCAATATCTTCTAAATATCTTCCTTTCTAGTGCAAAACACCATTTATTGAGATAGGCAATGTGGAAGAAGAAAAGGAGGTTTGGAGAAAAGAGGACTGAGTTTTGGACAGGCTGACTTTGAGGTGCCTTAGGCATTCTTATGGAGATATTGATCTGGGCTATGGTTTTAGAAAAGGCAGAGGAACCAGAGATCAAATTGCCGACATTCACTGGATCATTGAAAAAGCAAGAGAGTTCCAGAAAAACATCTATTTCTGCTTTATTGACTATGCCAAAGCCTTTGACTGTGTGGATCACAATAAACTGTGGAAAATTCTGAGAGAGATGGGAATACCAGACCACCTGACCTGCCCCTGGAGAAACCTATATGCAGGTCAGGAAGCAAGTTAGAACTGGACATGGAACAACAGTTCCAAATAGGAAAAGGAGAACGTCAAGGCTGTATTTTGTCACCTGCTTATTTAACTTCTATGCAGAGTGCATCATGAGAAATGCTGGGCTGGATGAAGCACAAGCTTGAATCAAGATTGCAGGGAGAAATGTTAATAACCTCAGATATGCAGATGACACCACCCTTATGGCAGAAAGTAAAGAAATAAAGAGCCTCTTGATGAAAGTGAAAGAGGAGAGTGAAAAAGTTGGCTTAAAGCTCAACATTCAGAAAATGAAGATCATGGCATCTGGTCCCATGACTTCATGGGAACTAGATGGGGAAACAGTGGAAACAGTGTCAGACTTTATTTTGAGGGGCTCCAAAATCACTGCAGATGATGACTACAGCCATGAAATTACAAGATGCTTACTCCTTGGAAGGAAAGTTATGACCAATCTAGATAGCATATTCAAAAGCAGAGACATTACTACCAATAAAGGTCCATCTAGTCAAGGCTGTGGTTTTTCTAGTGGTCGTGTATGGATGTGAGAGTTGGACTGTGAACAAAGCTGAGTGCCGAAGAATTGATGCCTTTGAGCTGTGGTGTTGGAGAAGATTCTTGAGACTCCCTTGGACTGCAAGGAGATCCAACCAGTCCATTCTAAAGGAGATCAGTCCTGGGTGTTCATTGGAAGGACTGATGCTGAAGCTGAAACTCCAGTACTCTGGCCACCTCATGTGAAGAGTTGACTCATTGGAAAGACCCTGGTGCTGGGAGGGATTGGGGGCAGGAGGAAAAGGGGACGACAGAGGATGAGATGGCTGGATGGCATCACCGACTCAATGGACATAAATTTGAGTGAACTCTGGGAGTTGATGATGGACAGGGAGGCCTGGCGTAGTATGATTCATGGGGTCACAGAGTTGGACACGGCTGAGTGACTGAACTGAACTGAAAGTAATATACTTGGGAGTTATCATTGTAGGGATAGTAAATGAAGGTGCAGCATGATGAGTTTGTACAGGGGAACAAAAACTGATTTAGAAAGGGTCTAGAGCATATTTCAGAAAGCCCAACATTAAGTAAGTCTGAGTGCAGCAAAGGGCTAACTTAGTAGCCCTGTATTACTCAAACCCTGCACATTCAAAAGAAGGGCTTGTTTTTAGAACTAGTCCTTGACTGACTCCTGGGAGATAACCTCTGAGCCCTTGGAATACTCTGCCTAACAAGAGTCCTTGGTATACCTGAGGCCTTGGGCCCCACTCTATTACTTTGGCTGAATCAGAGTGATTTATGCTGAATGCCTGTTTTAGCATGCTTGAGCCGTGGGCTATGATGTATCAGTTTGACCTCTGCTGGTTGGAATTCAAACAGCTGAGGTCAGTTATGTGGGTGATCCCATACCTTATGGGACAAACTCTCCCCCGCATTAAAAGCCCTGTATACCAAGGCTTGGGTGAACTTGCCTGTTTGGTAACACTTCACAAAGGTGTCACAAATCATTGCTGGGAGAATTAGTGCATGCAGCTTCACTGGGAGGAGACACCTGGAGTTTGTGCCTGTTTTCTTGTGGAGTTTTCTCCATGCACCTTTTACCTTTGCTGATTTTAATTTGTTCATTTCACTGTAATATACCATACCCATGAGTATACCAGCTTTTTTGAGTCCTGTGAGTTTTTCTAGTTTGTTCTTAGGGACCCCAACACAGTTTGTACAAGAAAAACAGAAGTAGAAGAGGTCGAAGAGTGTGGTGTTATGAAAACCACGGGAGAAAGTGATTCTAGAAGAGAGAATGGTCGAAGATATGAAATCCCACTGAGGAGACAAATAAGGTTAGGAATGAAATACATCTACCGGATTTAAGAAAACATGGAGGTCCTTGATGACCTTAGCAAGAGCTGTTGGAAATGGAAGTGATGCCAGAGGAGACTGAGGAGTAGGTGGGACGTGAGGAAACAGAACTTTAGAATCAAATTTGAAAAACAGATTGCACATTATCTTTATTTGTAGTGGCAAAAATATCAAGCATAATCTAGTTATTTAATAATGTAATAACTTTTATTTACATATTAAATTTTTTTACAATGGCTATACTTGTTGAATCAGCAATTCTATCTTTAGGAATATTCAGAAAAAATAACTATAGACATGCAAAGTATTGTTCATCACAATGCTTATCACAGTATTATTTATAATAGCAAAAACTGAAAATAATCTTATTGTGTGACAACAGAGAGCTAATACACTATAGTACACTCACATTATGAAGTCTGTTTATTATCTAAATTGGAATATATCTTACCTGTTACAAGAAATAATGCGTGTGAAATAACTTTACAAATTGTATTGGGATTAACCATGTGCCTTGGAAGGTTTTAGAAATATAAAAAAGCCAAAGGGCTAGCAATTAGAATTCTGTCATTTGTCCCTTTTCTTGGTACTCTGCGCATGAGGGCTTAAGTCGCTTGTTGTATCAGAGCTTTTGCGACCATATGGACTACAGCCAACCTCTGTCCTTGGAATTCTCCAGGTAAGAATACCGGAGTGGGATGCTATCCTGTTCTCCAGGGGGTCTTCCAAACCCAGGGATCAAACTTTCGTCTCTTATGTCTCCTGCATTGACAGGCAGGTACTTTACCACTAGCACTACCAGGGAAGGCTTTTCTTGGTACTAGCGGTTCTCACACTCAGAAAACAGAGCACCAGGAAATCAAAGTGCACTTTGCCTAACATCATGAAATGCTGAGAAATGAATTTTATTTTTTCTACGATTTTGTTTGTAATTATCTTAAGCCTTATGACAACATAAATTACAAATCTGTGCTGATGGCATACCTCCTGTACTTTAATCCTTCTAATGGGCTTGCAAAAATATTATTACAAATCACAAGGTGTAGGACTTTTACAGTTTCATGTGTTTTTGAATAGTCGTTTAAAGACAACCCTGAATTATAATTCAGTCTAAGACTGAAAGGCTTTACAAGCAAAGTTTAACTTGCTCATATCCTGTCACATCAACTTTTAAAAGCATCTGGTATCAATAAAATGTGAAAAGTGTTAAATATTCTTTGATATCTTACATAAAACACACTAAAATGCCTTTTGTTAAGTAAAAGGCAACATTTTATTTTCTTTTTGATTGCACTGCATGGCTTGTAGGATCTTATTAACAGTTCCCTGACCAGGGATTGAATCTGGGCTCTCAGCAGTGAGACTGCAGAATCCTAGTCACTGGACCACCAGGGAATTCCAAAAAGGCAAAATTTTAGATACAGGGAATTTTGGATTGGCATAGTTAAGACCAAAATGATAAAGGGGACATTGCTACCTTATCTCCAGCCCTTTAAAGTCTAATGAACAAAAACTGAAATGCAGTGAATCTTGCTCAATTCTATGAGACAATAAAGGGATGTCCCAGTATTTAAATATTGATTTTATGTTCATATAATCAGTTCTACAAATCTAAATAAAAACCAGTCTCCTATAGGTTTTGAAATGGCATTCAGCATTTCTTTGAAAAGCTGGACATCACCAGTCAAACGTTTAGAAGAGGGAAACAGTGATAGTACTTGTTGAATTGGAATTATCAAAATTCAAAAAGCTGAATATATTAATTTAACCACAGCCAATCTTATTTAAATCAGTACTGTCCAACAGAAATATTTTATCAGCCATTCATGATCTGAATTCTGGTATATGTGATCAGTTTAAACGTTACATGTAAAAGAAGTTGAGATTTCTGTTTTGAAGAAATAAGGCAGTGGGCCAACTACTACTCCTTAGAAGCTCTGAGATAAGCTATCAAGTCTGCCCTTTCTGATTTCTTAACTAGCAAAGATTATTTTTGTTCTGGGGATGTACTTCTTGGGATCTTCCAAATACCCTTCTCCCAGGTGATGCCTTTGTTCTTGTTGGCATCAGTGTAAGAGAATCCAGGGGCCAGACCTGTCTTCCATCCAGACCATTCCTGTACTTCCTTTGCTTTTCCATGGTGGAGCACTGGGCATATTTCTGGACAAAAATCGCCCTTCTCAACATCACCCATTAAAATTTTGGTCTTTTGACATGTGCATTAGGAAGGTCCTTTTATGAATTTGAACTTTCTGACAAGTCCAAAGACATGCTAAACCAAGGTACATGTGCTTTTGCCCCTGTGTTCAGAGAAGTGAACTTTAAATCACAAAATGTCACCTTTATATCCCCTAGTCTCACCCACTCATGATTGTAAGCATGGTGCATTAACAGAAATGCCCCCAATCTTAACTGCAGTTCACCATTCCTCTGCTGGTCTTTGTGCAATGCTTCCAATCCTGCTGACAACCAAGGCTGCTCTGCCCAAGAGTGGCAGAACTGGCCACTGCAAACCTTCATGGCACTGTTGGGCTAACTGCTTCACGCTGCCAACCTCTTGTACCCAGCTCATGAATTATGCTCTCCCCATGGCTCACTCTCAATGCTCTTTCTCTTTTCTGGATAGCTGGAAAGTTCTTTCCTCTTCTGATTACCAGCAACATCGCAGTTTCCTCCACAGCCAGAGCTACCAGGCTCTGATTGATATCTCTCTTCATTTCAGAACTGTGTTTTTCTTACAATGTTCTTGTAAGGCAGTTGGCGTAAAAGATAGCCAACGTCAGGGAAATGGTGGGATCCTTATACCCACTGCTCCGTTCAGTCCACAGTATGGCTTCTTTTGAGATTTTTCTCTCCGGTACCTTTGTTTCTATCTCCAGTTGTGTTCCCTTCATGAACCTTTGGGTCTGCTTTTACATTCATGTTTACCATGTGCCGGGTACTGTTGTTCGTTGTTTAGTCACAAATTGTGTCCTAACTCTTTGCTACCCTATAACCTGCAGCATGCCAGGCTTCCTTGTCCTCCACTGTCTCTTGGAGTTTGCTCAAACTGTCCATTGAGTCGGTGATGTCACCTAACCATCTTATCTTGTCACCCATTTTTCCTCCTGCCCTCAATCTTGGAGCTTCAGCAGCAGTCCTTACACTGAATATTCAGGATTGATTTCCTTCAGGATTGACTGGTTTGATCTCCTTGCAGTTCAAGAGACTGTTAAGTCTTCTCCAGTACCACAGTTTGAAAGCATCAGTTCTTCAGCACTCAGCTCTCTTTATGATCCAACTCTCATTTATATATGTATATATGTATACACACTTTTTTTTAATGCAGTGACTTAAGTCAATAAAAATGTAAGTGATACAGGACTGTATCTCTTCCTAGTAATGTTATATACAACTATGTCTATGCTGCTGCTGCTGCTAAGTCACTTCAGTCATGTCCGACTCTGTGCGACCCCACAGACAGCAGCCCATTGGGTTCCGCCATCCCTGGGATTCTCCAGGCAAGAACACTGGAGTGGGTTGCCATTTCCTTCTCCACTGCATGAAAGTTAAAAGTGAAAGTGAAGTCGCTCAGTCGTGTCTATACAAACTAAAAAACAACCCACTATCAGTCATCTCATTAAGAGACATTACCAATTAACATTTTACTTTTCATGTTTAATATTATCTAATGAAGTGGAACACTTTTAATTATGTACTTTTTAAATGGATGATACTTGTTAAACCACCTGTTTACCTTTCCACTGGGTAGATTTAAAATTAATGTGACAACTGAAAAATGTTAGTAATGCAAAATGTCAGAAATGGCAGTCTCTGCAACTATTTACACTCTTGATGAAAATTTTTAAGGATCATCTTAAATTGTTTGAGGTGAGAAAGCAGTTTTTCAAAGTTCTTTTCCAAGACACAAAAGTTTAGCAAGTTGAAGGCCATCTCTGTCTGTGCCCGGCTCCTTTAATTCTTTAATCTCCTCTTCAACTTCTCTTTGCCTCTGTCAACTCACTCCAGTCACACAGACTGTAATAAGCCAAGAATATGTCTACCTCAGGCCCTTAATACTTACTACTTTTCGTGATTAGAACACTCTTCTGCAAGAGAACCAAAGCTTGATCAACAGAGGACTTCCCCAATCACCTCTAATCTAAATTATTTTTTCCCCTTCATAGCGTTTATCATTCCCTGCATATATTTAAGTCACTCTTCCCCCAGACTGCAAACTCCTTGAAAGTCAAGGGTCTCCTTTGTTCCCTGCTGCAATCCTAGCATCTCTAAAACATTACCTGTCACATAGTAAGAGGTCACTGTTTTGAACGAATAAATGAAAAATGTTTCGAGGTGGCTTATTTTAAGGACTTATACCAGCTCAAGAATAATATTTCTTGGGAACACTAAAGAGGAAAGTACTACACGATCTGAACATTAAAACAGCCGTAGTACTTGTTTCCCAAATAAAGACAAATCTTCCTGAAAGCTGCTATTACCTACACTTGTTAGGGCATTTGCGACTCAACTATGCCCGGACACTAAGTGGGACTCTGAAGAAATAATATTGGTTAGAGCGTGACTTCTCAAACTGACGCCGATCAGTCAGTCAAAGCGCTTTCAACGTTCATCAGCTCTCCCCCACTTCCTGATGCAGGTCTGGGGTGTGGTCCTGGCACATCTCCGCTCTGAAAAAGCCTCTCAGTTGATTGGTTTTCTGATGCGTAGCAACGGCAGAAAAACAATCACCTTAAGAAGCTAAAAATAGCGGTTAAAGAGTTTTTTTCTTCTCCTTCACGAGTTTTTTCAGCCTATTTCTGGTAAGCCGCCAGTTAAAAACAAAAATCCTCCCTTTACTGCTCCCGAGAGATACAATCATCCAAAGGAACGCGGCTAATTAAAGCACAGAGACCCAGGAAGCCTGGGAGTCTAACCCCGCGCGGAGGGAGGTTTCCGTGGAGATGCGCCCGCCCTGGGAACCGCGCCACCCGAGTCGCTCCCTCTACAGCAAACAGCCCCGGCCTTCCACTCTTTCCCACTCTTCCCCGTATAGTGGCCGCGTCCGAATTCTTAACCACCAGCGCCTAGAGGTAGTTCAGCCTCAACAGTCTCAGGCTTTAAAAGCTCACTGCGAACGGAACTGCAGCGGGGCGGAATCTTACGTGCGGGGCCCAGAGGTCGGGAGGGGCAACCTGGACGGCTGCGCGCCCGCGCCCGGAGTTCCCGCCTCCCTCCGGAGGACGTCCGTGCGTACGTGCGCGCGCCGCGCCCGCCCTCGAGCAACCGCGCGACGCGAGGCTGGGGGTGCCGCGTGCGCGCGCGCTCTCGTTCGTTCGTTCTCCAGCCTGCTCGTTCTCGGCGGCCGCTCTCGCTGCGGCTGCGGCTGGGGCTGGGGGCGGCGGCGGCGGCGGGCGGCGCGGGGCGGTCCGGCGGGTTCAAAGAGGAAAACATGGCGGAAAACAAAGGCGGCGGCGAGGCTGAGAGCGGAGGTGGGGGCAGCAGTAGCGCGCCGGTAACTGCCGGAGCCGCCGGGCTCGCGGCGCAGGAGGCGGAGCCGCCTCTCGCGGCGGTGCTGGTGGAGGAGGAGGAGGAGGAAGGCGGCAGGGCCGGCGCGGAGAGCGGCGCGGCCGGGCCCGACGACGGGGGGGTGGCCGCGGCCTCCTCGGGCTCGGCCCCGGCTGCCTCAGCCCCTGCAGCCTCAATGGGCCCTGGAGTTCCTGGGGGGTCGGTGTCGACGCCAGCCCCAGCTCCGGCCTCAGCTCCTGCTCCGGGTCCCTCGGCGGGGCCGCCTCCAGGTCCGCCAGCCTCGCTCCTGGACACCTGCGCCGTGTGTCAGCAGAGCCTGCAGAGCCGGCGTGAGGCGGAGCCCAAGCTGTTGCCCTGTCTTCACTCCTTCTGCCTGCGCTGCCTGCCTGAGCCCGAGCGCCAACTCAACGTGCCCATCCCTGGGGGCAGCAACGGCGACATCCAGCAAGGTGAGCGGGAGGCCCGGCCCGAGGTCTGGGCCGAACGGGGGTTGCTGTGTCGAGGAGGATCTGGGGTCCTCTGAGAGTACTCGGGCGCGGGGCTGCTTGGACCGGCGTGATCCTGAAGAGTCTCAGAGGTGAAAGACACGGCTCCTGGGACAGTTTTCAGAGAAGCTGAACCTCCAGAGAGACGGGGAGGGTGAAGGGAGGGGTGCCGGCTGCGAGAGGCTGGGGGAGGGGACGCCGGCTGCAGCGGAGGTTCGGGGTGTGCAGATACGGGCCGGGAAGGCGTGGACTCGGGCCGAGCGCAGGTTCAGGAGCTGATGGAACGGATTGTGAGCGAAGAAGGGATCTGGGAATCCGCCTGTGAGAAGCGTTTTCAAGGGAGGGCCCAGCCTCGAGATGTGTTGAGGAGGGATAGGTAAGAGATAAGGGCAGTGAGGATGAATTGCCTTGGGGGAAGACCTGTTCTAAGCTAGGGGAAAGAACAACTGGGAAGGTTAAAGGGCATTGGAGAATTTGGGGCTAAGAAAAGGCGTCTGGTAGAAAGTAACTTTAGGATACATTGAGAAGAAGGAACCCTGGAAACAGAATCGCTGTGAGGGGCCTGTATGGCCAGGGGAAAAAACCTTAGGTTTAGGGGTAAAGGAGAACTGAACTTTGAAGGGAATTAGGTGTTAGGGAGAGTTGGGATGAATTTATATTCTTTGACATTAGTGGACCCTTAGTGTTTCGGATACCGTACTATGATTGGATAAAGTACGCAATGAGGAGCCGGTTCACTGCCCAACATAGGGGAAACAGACGTATGAGATACAGCAGTGGAGGTGGATACAGTGGTTGTGGCACAGTCAAGAGAAGGTCAGGAAAACTTCACTGAAAAGCAGTCCTTGAGTAGGTTTCTTGAAGGTTGAGTAGGTCACTGAGTTGTAGAGTTTGCAGAACACAGGGCACCTTATACATTCCTGGGATGGGATCAGGTCATCACTGGAAATTAAGTTGGTTTGATGGGCTGAGTAGGTAAGAAGTCACAATACCTTACCTGAAACTCTTGGGACCAGGTGTGTTTTAGAGGTCAGAATACTTTGAAAATTTTTCTTTTTCCTGCTGAGGTCTTCAATACTACAGCGGGGTCTGGGTTAACAGTTCTTTATTAAGTATTAATGTTTCTGTAGTGAGGCATATGACTATCATTAATGGGATAGAGAAATAATCCCCTACAGTTCAGGGTGGGTTTTGTTGTAGACTTATGAAAAAAACTTGAAAATTTCAAAGCTTTTGAAGTTTGGGCCTGAAGGTAAGGGATTGTCGACCTGTACTAAAGGGTTTTGGATTTGTCCTGCAGACTGTATCCTGGTACATTGTAGATAGACTAAAGGGAGTCCCTCATAGACTTAAAAAAAAAAAATTTATCCTGCAAGGGTCTTCCTTGAAGCATGCGGGGTCTTTTCGTTGTGGCATATGGGATCTAGTTCCCTGACCAGGGATTGAACCTGGGCCTCCTGCATTGAGAGTGCCGTGTCTTAGCCACTGGACTACCAGGGAAGTCAGCTCACAGACATTTGTATTAGGATAAAAGGATGAATTTGCGATCTAGAAAGATTGCTTGGGGGCACATTGAAAGGTAAGGGAAGAAAAAACCTGAGGCAGGACTAATTAGGAAAATTCTGTCAGTAATCTAGGAGAGATATTAGCCGGTAAAGGACTGTTAAGTATTGAAGAAGAAAGTTTTGTTATGGGGGAAAGGTATGGACTTCTGGAGAAAATGTTTTTCTTGGATGCCTACTTGGTCACTTCTTGCTTGTGAGTTGGACAGATTAATTTTACAAGGACAAAAATTATCTACCTGATAAAGTTATTGATAGAATGAAGTGACTTAACAAAGTGACTAGTACATGGTGCTGGTACATGTAACAAAGTGACTAGTACATGGTAGCTATTAGTGAAATGGCAGCTAGTTTATCATTGATGGCAACTGATTGTAAGTAGCACTGAGAATGGAGATGAGGTGCCAATTGAGTTTGGTGTGAGAGAGACACAGGTGTCTAGGCCAAATTCCAGGTTTCTTGTTTGGTGGATGACAGTGCTATTAATGCAAAACCAGATAATTTAGACACAGAAACGTGTGTGTGTGTGTGTGTGTGTGTGTGTATGTGTGTGTGTGTTTTGGAGGGAGGATGTAATGATTTCAGTTTTGGATTTGAAGTATTATTGAGACCTACAGGTAAGAATGTTAAAAGTGAGGGTTTAATTGATGGAGAAGATACTAAATGATAATGGCTAGAGGGAGGGTGGATAATGGGTGTGTAACTAACTGCTGAGGGCCTCCTGAGTATAGTTAAGACTTGTGAGATTCAGTGTTCTTGTGGGAACCTGGATTAGATAAGAGATTTAGAGAGGATACAAGATGAAAATTGTGTTTGATTGGTGTGGCTGAGGGACTGAGCTTATGAAATTAGTTCTGTTTTATTTATGCAGGACAGAGAATAATTGTGTGTAAATGTCCTCTTCACTTCGTCATTCTTTGTTTTTGAACTAGGAGAAATAAGTAGATGAGATTAAATACTGTCAGTCTTAAGGTAGTGTTGCTTTCTAACCGGTATCTAGAACAAATTAAGTCTGGAAGCCACCATGTTTTTAGGCAGCAGAGTCTAGAAAATAACTTAGTATTATCTCTTGGGTGTATCTTTTACATTGCCTTTTGAAAAAATCAAACTTGCTGCCTGGAAGGAACACAGGATTGAAGTTGGGGAGCCTAGTTCTGCCCTTTGTTTTCTGCTTCCCTCAGTTTATCATGTTTCTGTCCTTCAGTTTCTTTATCTCTAAAATGTAGCTTATAGTTCTTCACTTATATCTCATTAAATCAATTAAGTAATGAAAGTGAAAATACTTTCTTAAACTGTGAAATGCTTTGCAACTGTAAGGTATTATTGAACAACTTGTAATTCTTTTCTCTGGTCTAGATAGGCATGGTTGGTAGTTTGATTTACTGTGTTAAGTGGTTCCAAAGCAGTGACATTACCCTCCCTCTAATGGCCTTGTTTTCCTCCTTTTCTAACACACCAAAGTTATTCAAACCCTTTAGCTGTTCCTTTTAGATCCATCATTCTCCAAGTGTGGTTTCTGGACTAGCAGCATCAACGTTATCTGCACTCTTGTTAGGAATGGGCCCCACTCAAGACCGTCTAACCAGAGATCATTTTCAGTAAGTCCACCAGGTAATTTTGATGACACTGAATTTGAGAACCACTGTTCTTAAGTGAAGGGCTACTCACTTCAGATGTTGCCTGTGCAGAAAGTCTTCCTGACTTTTTTAAGGCTTTATTTTTAAAGCAATTTTAGGTTTACAGCAATATTAAGTGAGATACAGAAAGATAAGGAAATTTCCCATATAACTCTACCCTCCCAGACCTAAATAGTATCTCCCATTATCAACATCCTTCACCAGAGTGGTACATTTTTGAGAGTTGATTGCCCTACATCATAATCACCCAGAGTCCACAGTTGATGTTAGGGTTTCACTCTTGCACATTCTGAGGGTTTGAGCAAATGTAGTATAATAACATGGATTTGTCATAATATCATACAAAGTATTTTCATTGTCCTGAAAACTCTGTGTCTGGTTACTCTTTAAAGTACTGTTAATTGGCTATCCCATATCTGATGGGGTGGTTTTGGAACCAGTCTCTTCAGATTACTAAGGGACAATTGTAGTCTTCCAGGTCACTCTTTGACAAATTACCTTTACTTCTTCATTGCACAGATAAAATCCAAAATGTTTTCTTGTTTTTGTTTACTTGTTTGTTCCTTGTTTCCCACTGGAATGTTGTAGAGTGAATATTTGATAAGTAGATGTTGGATGAATAAGAATCATATGGAGAGCTTTTTAAAATACAATTTGAGAGTTAAAGAAATTGTTTCAGTTTAATTGGGGATGACACTGGGAATTTGAATTTTTAATAAGTATCTTATTAATTCTGATTCTGGAACCTTTCACACTTTGAGAGGCATGGATTTAAATATTTTGAGTAGGAAAACTGATTTATGTGCTTTTGGAGTATTTGGAAAATCAAAGTAGATAAGTTAATATTCGCTGAATCTCAATAGTGTGCTTTTTAAAGTGCTTTTGTGTTTATTTTTTTTAGGTTTGTTTCAGGTTGAGTCAGAATAGGTGTCAATAGTGGGTATGTCAGTAGTGGGAGAAATATCAATAACCTTAGATATGCAGATGACACCACCCTTATGGCAGAAAGTGAAGAGGAACTAAAAAACCTCTTGATGAAAGTGAAAGAGGAGAGTGAAAAAGTTGGCTTAAAGCTCAACATTCAGAAAACGAAGATCATGGCATCTGGTCCCATCACTACATGGGAACTAGATGGGGAAATAGTGTCAGACTTTATTTTTTGGGCTCCCAAATCACTGCAGATGGTGACTGCAGCCATGAAATGAAAAGACACTTACTCCTTGGAAGAAAAGTTATGACCAACCTAGATAGTGTATTGAAAAGCAGAGACATTAACATTACTTTGCCAACAAAGATCTGTCTAGTCAAGGCTATGGTTTTTCCTGTGGTCACGTATGGATGTGAGAGTTGGACTGTGAACAAAGCTGAGCGCCAAAGAACTGATGCTTTTGAACTGTGGTGTTGGAGAAGACTCTTGAGAGTCCCTTGGACTGCAAGGAGATCCAACCAGTCCATTCTAAAGGAGATCAGTCCTGAGTGTCCATTGGAAGGACTGATACTAAAGCTGAGACTCCAATACTTTGGCCACCTCATGCAAAGTTGACTCATTGGAAAAGACCCTGATGCTGGAGAGATTGGGGGCAGGAGGAGGAGGGGACGACAGAGGATGAGATGGCTGGATGGCATCAACGACTCGATGGACATGAGTTTGAATGAACTCCGGGAGTTGGTGATGGACAGGGAGGCCTGGCTCGTTGTGATTCATGGGGTCGCAAAGAGTTTGACACGACTGAGCGACTGAACTGAACTGAGTGGGTACGTGCAAATCTAACAATGTATCAATAAAAGTACAAATATATATTGGTGCATCTGAATAGCCTCTTAGATGAACTCTTGAAGGAGTTGAGACTTTTGTAGTAGGGCATAGAGAGCATGGTGATGTGGATGAAGATCTGATTTGGGAGCAAATTGCATTAGGTGCTGTTACTAATTTACTGGGTAGCTTTGGGCGGGTCAGCTAGACAGCATGTCCAGGTCTGCAATTTGAAGCTGAGTTCTTATCCAGTAAAATTCTGATTCTATTATTGTTTTTAATGCTAACTTTTCACATCTACAGAAGTTTAATATACTTAACTTTTGTGGGGAATAATGGAAGAATCAACATGGGAAAATGATTCTGTTAGGAATCTTCAACTTTTTGTGAAAAGTCGGAGATGGTAACATCCATGTTGTAAGTGAGAGAGAATACCTCTGGATATAGTGTGAAGAGCTCTTCCTCAAAATGGTTTTATCAGTTGAGTATGGGCTTCCCAGGTGGTTCTAGTGGTAAAGAACCCTCCTGCCAATCAGGAGACATAAGAGACCTGGATTTGATCCCTGGGTTGGTAACATACCCTGGAGGAGGAAATGGCAACCTACTCCAGTATTTGTTCTTGCCTGGAGAATCCCATGGACACAGGAGCTTGGCAGGCTATAGTCCATAGGGTCGCAGAGTCGGACACCACTGGAGTGACTTAGCACAGCATGTGGTGAACCACTAGGGGAGTCTTCCGTTAGAGCTCTTGGGCGTTCTTTCCCCAGCAGTATGTGTAATAAATGGCAGTTGGCTAGTTCTGGGTGTGGCTTATCTGGGAATTTTTTTTAGGCCCTGCTTGAGTCTTTGAATGGTAATATAGTCATCAGCAATCAGTCATTAAAGATGTATCAAACAAAAGCACTTTAACAACTTCTGGCATTGTGGTTGGTTAAATGTACACAATTCAGGAATCAGAATGCAGTCAGAATCCCTGCATTTATTTTTGAACTCTATTATTTACTACTTGAATGACTGTGGGTTTGTTACTTAGCGTCTGTAAATTGAGAAGAATAATAATACCTGTTTCATAGTGTTATTGTGAGGCTTAAATGGATTAATACACTGTAAATTGCCTCATATAGTGCCCAGCACCTGGTAAGCCCCCAGTAAATTGTACTGCTCTTATTTCTGTTGACTTCTAATTGTCCCCTATTGCTTTTGTGATTACTTCTGTCTCACGATAAGCAGAAAGAGGCAGGAAGGCAAATTATTGGTGTTTTCTGACATTTGATGAAATAGAGCATGCCTGACAGTTATTTGCATTCCAGAGCTCTCCTTCCAGCTGCCTAAAACTTGGGTAAATTCATATTGTAAATCCAGAGTCTTTACGATGTCTAATATCTCTACACCAAAAGTTTTAATTAGGAAAGTCTAATTGCTTTTCATTTCCTTATATACACTCCTGATAACAGACAATAAATGAGAATAGCAACTTACAGTAGTTTCTCAAAGTTGGTCTGTAAAACTGAGTTGGGGGGATGACAGTGGGGAGAGGATCGTCTTTGATACACTATAGGTGTTGGCAAAGTTGAAACTGTTTTCCTTATAACACTGATTCATTGTTTGCTTTATTCACTGTTCGGATGTTTGTATTAATAATAGGAAATCAGTGATGGATAAAATTGCTTCGCATCTTAGCAGGAATTAAGATAGTACCTCCAGACTCTTCTTAAAAGTTATTCTGTCTCTACCATGACATACTTCGAGTAAAACTACTGCCCCCAACAACAAAAAAATCACATTTTATGTGCTTGAAGCAGTAAAAATTACTTTAAAAATCTTGATCCTTAATATTGTGTGTGATAAAATGTGATAATGCAAAGTGCTTCTGCAGACTGAAGTGAGGTAAGACAAGTATGCATGCAGTTTGAATTCCAAGCTGGATTAGCTGCCTTGTTTCTTGGAAAATAATTTTTACTTGAAAGATGATTAATAAACCATGGTATGGAAATTTGGCAGCCATTTTCTTAAAAATGAATGAACTGAGCTCGGTCACTTTAAGGAAAACAACTGTTGTTTTATATTGTCAGTGATAAAAATTGAGCTTTTAAATGAAAATTAGGATTTGGGGAAGCTTGTATCTTATCAATATTGAAAGGCTTTTCTGATAAGGCTGGTAGTGATATTAACTTTTTTTGGTGGGGGGGATACTGTACAATGAAATGTCAACATTTGAAAGATCTACATAGTGAACCAATATTTTCCAAATGACCAATGCATGATATTACAAAATCATACATAGAAAAAAAATTCAAAGTGCAAAATAGACCAATAGATTTTAACGTAAGGGAGCAGTAAAAGTTTATCACATTGCAATGGATATTTAAGAAATAAATAAAAACTCTGTGATTTTCGAATATACTAAAGAAGAATATCCACAGATTGTCTAAGAAGACTATTAAAGTATTCTTCCCTTTTCTTAAAATGGTTGTATGAGGCCAAGTTTTCCTTATATTCTTCAAACAAAACAACCTTTCACAACAGGTTAAATGCAAAAACTATATTCAGACATCTATTAAACCGGATATTCAAGAG
>SJYC01048490.1:0-27781 GCA_006408675.1 Madoqua kirkii | reverse complement strand
GGATATTCAAGAGATTAAAAAATATGAATTAGTCTCACTCTTTACTAAAACTTTCTGTTTTGGAAATTATTTCTGATAAATATTTTACTTCAGCATTCTGTATGTTTATTTTTAAATGAATTAATAAAATATTTTAATGAAACATTATTAACAATTATTTATTGTTAGTCAGCTATACCCTGATACAAAATGTTTTTGGTGTTAAAAATAAATAAAATTTTAACTGGAAATAGAACTGCCATATGACCCAGTGTATGCCACTGCTGGACATACACACCGAGAAAACCAGAATTGAAAGAGACACGTGTACCCCAATGTTCATTGCACCACTGTTTACAATAGCTAGGACGTGGAAGCAAGCTAGATGTCCATTGGCAGATGAGTGGATAAGAAAGTTGTGGTACATGTACACAATGCAGTGTTACTCAGCTATTAAAAAGAACGAATTTGAGTCCGCTCTAATGAGGTAGATGAAACTGGAGCCTATTATACAAAGTGAAGTAAGTCAGAAAGAAAAACAACAATACAGTAGATTAATCATACATATGGAATTTAGAAAGATGGTAACGACTGCCCTATATGCAAGACAGCAAAAGAGACACAGATATAAAGAACAGACTTTTGGACTCTGTTGGAGAAGGCGAGGGTGGGATGATTTGAGAGAATAGCATTGAAACATATATATTACAAATGTGAAATAGAGGACCAGTCCAAGTCTGATGTATGGAACAGGGAACTCAAAGCCAGTGTACTGGGAAAACCCAGAGGGATGGGATGGGGAGGAAGGTGGGAGGGAGATTAGAAGCCGGGGGAACATGTGCAACTGTGGCTGATTCATGTCAATGTATGGCAAAAACCAACACAATATTGTATAGTAATTAGCCACCAATTTAAATAAATGAAAAAAAAAGATTATATTCAATAAGATATTTAAAAATCCTCAGTTTTTCTTTCTAATACAGTACATATTGATGGATAAAACCCATCTAAACGTTTTTAGTTTCTCAATGATTGAGTGTAAGAGGGATTCTGAGAACAAAAATTTGAGACTTGCTTCTTTAAAGGGGCTATAACAAAGTGATAATGTAGAGTCATTAGAGTGTCAGACTGTGGAATAGTGGAAGATGGCAGATTCATATGTTTATAGTCCTTCATTTTGGGTTACCCATCACAGTTGATAAAGAGCTTGTCCCCAAAGGAATATAAAGAGGAAAAGAGTACTTAATAACTTACTCACAGAGTTGGACCTTTTGTAAGTAGCTTGCTGTAGATCTATTACTTTTGTTTTTTCCTATTTATGACTGGTCGACTGAGTTCTATCATTTTATTTTTCAGAGGACAGGTTCTGAGGTTGGGCTCATGGTGCTGGATACATTAATGTTGTCTCCTCTGTAGTCACAGATTATATCACCTTCTTTCCTAGCCTTCTTCTAGAATGGACATCAGTCCCAAGAGGAGTGGGAAGAAACAAGGATGAACGAACATAAATGCACCATTTTTAGAAAAATATTTAAAATCTGTATCTTAATGATGTGTAAATATCATGAATTATGTGGTACTGGGAAAAATACTTTCTGAATGCTTGTTACGTGAAGTTTGGTATTGCTTCTGTGAATAACATGTCCATATGTCTTCTATTTCTCTTCAGTTTGCTAACATTTTAGAAAAATTTTTGATTCATAAGAATTCTTGGTAAGTTCTATGTACTGATACTTTGTTGGTTATGTAAATTGAAGGTTTATGGCTTGGTGTGACAGCCAACCTCTAAGATGGCCCCAGTGTTCTCTTTAGTATTTATACTCTTCTTTAGTCTTTGCTCACAGTGCTTGTTTGGGTGACCAACAGAATATACTTGTTCTCAGTGAAATATACTTGTTCTCAGTGAAAACAAACTGTCACTCTAACAGTTCTGAAAAGAACTGGGGTCTGCTAGCATCCAGGACCAACTTGCCAGCCATGTAAATGAGCCACTTTGGAGGTGGATCTTCCAACATGATCAGGCTTTTAGATAACTGCAGTTCCGGCTGACATCTGACTGCAGTCTCATTAGAGCATAGAGAAACCACTTGCCATATCACTCCCAGATTCCTGACCCAAAGAAACTGAAAGATAATGAAATTGTTTTACTCCACTAAGTTTTGGGATAATTTGTTACACAACAGTAAACCAGTATACTAGACTTTTTCTTTTTAGAAAGCTGTGGAAAAGGAAACAACCCACTGCAGTATTCTTGCCTGGAGAATTCCATGGACAGAGAAGCCTGGCGAGCTACAGTCCATGGGGTCACAAAGAGTCGAACTCGATTGAGCTACTAACACTTAGAAACCCGTCTTTTGATAGATGAGAGGATTTTTAAAAATCAGTTTCCCCCCTTTTTTCTACCTTTAGTGCTTTTCATAAAGCTACAGTAAACCTTCAGTTCAGTTCAGTTGCTCAGTCGTGTCTGACTCTTTGCAACCACATGAATCACAGCATGTCAGGCCTCCCTGTCCATCACCAACTCCTGGAGTTTACCCAAACTCACGTCCATTGAGTCAGTGATGCCATCCAACCATCTCATCTTTGGTCATCCCCTTCTCCTGCCCCCAATCCCTCCCAGCATCAGGGTGTTTTCCAGTGAGTCAACTCTTTGCATGAGGTGGCCAAAGTACTGGAGTTTCAACTTCGGCATCATTCCTTCCAAAGAAATCCCAGGGCTGATCTCCTTTAAGATGGACTGGTTGGATCTCCTTGCAGTCCAATGGACGCTCAAGAGTTCTCCAACACCACAGTTCAAAAGCATCAATTCTTCAGCGCTCAGCCATTTTCACAGTCCAACTCTCATATCCATACATGACCACTGGAAAAACCATAGCCTTGACTATACAGACCTTTGTTGGCAAAGTAATGTCTCTGCTTTTGAATATACTATCTAGGTTGGTCATAACTTTTCTTCCAAGGAGTAAGCGTCTTTTAATTTCATGGTTGCAGTCACCATCTGCAGTGATTTGGGAGCCCCCAAAATAAAGTCTGACACTGTTTCCACTGTTTCTCCATCTATTTCCCATGTAGTGATGGGACCAGATGCCGTGATCTTCATTTTCTGAATGTTGAGCTTCAAGCCAACTTTTTCACTCTCTTCTTTCACTTTCATCAAGAGGCTTTTTAGCTCCTCTTCACTTTCTGCCATAAGGGTGGTGTCATCTGCATATCTGAGGTTATTGATATTTCTCCCAGCAATCTTGATTCCAGCTTGTGTTTCTTCCAGTCCAGCATTTCTCATGATGTGCTCTGCATATAAGTTAAATAAGCAGGGTGACAATATACAGCCCTGACATACTCCTTTTCCTATTTGGAACCAGTCTGTTGTTCCATGTCCAGTTCTAACTGGTGCTTCCTGACCTGCATACAGATTTCTCAAGAGGCAGGTCAGGTGGTCTGGTATTCCCATCTCTTGAAGAATTTTCCACAGTTTATTGTGATCCACACAGTCAAAGGCTTTGGCATAGTCAATAAAGCAGAAATAGATGTTTTTCTGGAACTCTCTTGCTTTTTTGATGATCCAGCAGATGTTGGCAATTTGATCTCTGGTTCCTCTGCCTTTTCTAAAACCAGCTTGACCATCAGGAAGTTCACGGTTCATGTATTGCTGAAGCCTGGCTTGGAGAATTTTGATCATTACTTTACTAGCATGAGATGAGTGCAATTGTGTGGTAGTTTGAGCATTCTTTGGCATTGCCTTTTATATACCTTGTTCATCATAAAAGATTATCTTGACTGATCTAGATTTTTCAACTCTTTTATTAGAATCATCTTGTGAAAATTCCTTTTAAAAACTTGTCTGTATTTATGTTGAAATTGCTTTGAATATATAGACTAATTTGGGAGAAAAATGCTATCTTTACAGTATGGTGTCTGCCTGTTCAGAAATATTGTATGCTTTTCTATTTGCTTAAATCTTTTGTTTTTGAGTATTAATATAGTTTTTTCCCCTAGAAAAGTCTTAAAACATCCTTTATGAGTTTTTCTTATATACTTAGTTTTTACTATAAATGTTTCCCTTGAATTACATCTAATTGTGTTTCCTTTGTTTTTCTTGTTTTTCATTTTACTTTTTAAATATCTGAAGTGTACTGATTTCCATTTCATTTCCATCCTCTAATTCCATTATCTGAAGTTCCTGAAGTCCTGTTTTACTATCTTGCTTCTGCCTGTTCGAGATTATGGTAGATGGTGTTTTCCAGTGTTTCATAGTTTTGGACTTTGAGCATATATATATATATATATATATATATACACACTATATATATATATACACTAGTGCTTCATGAATCCTGACAGACCTGGGTTTTGGGAGCAAGTCTCCAAACAGTAAAAAGCCTTTGTGTCTGTCTGGTGCCACCATTGAAAAGTCACTGAAGTAAATTTTTAGTTTGATGTTTCTTAGAACCTGTAAATGTTGATTTATAGTTTTTATAGGCTGACTTATATTTGAAACTTCTCAGAAGAAAGCTTATTCCCTCACTCTGAAATCAGAGAGTGGCAGTTTTTTCCCTGTGTTATTGGTCTGATTTAAAGTTTTACTGTTTTGATTATTTGCTTAAGTAGTTTTCTGAGGATGTAGTGATTGTAGCCTCCCTTATGAAGAGAGTCTTGGTTCTAATTACATAGGCTTCCCTAGTCTTTGTTTACTCCCTGTTTGTACATCCCAAGAAAGAATAAGAATAAAACTTCTGAGCCTTTGCATTTTTGAAGTTCTCTTTATTCTTCTATTTCTTTGATATTCTTCTATTCTTCTGTAGCTTTGATATAGAATTCTAGGTTAAAATTTTTTTTCTCATAACTTTGTCTCTTCCAGTATTTTCAAGTAGACAGTGTTGCTATTGCTAATTTGAGTTTGCTCCTTTGTATGGCCCCAATTAGATTTTTTTTGTTTTATTTATTTCCTCTTGGCACTTTTCAATATTTCCTCATCTTTTTCTGAAATACAGTGATGTGTCTCTTTTTTTCCTTTCATTGTTTTTAAAACCTCACTGTGCTTTTTCTGTTTTGTGCTATTCATTTATAGTGAAAATAGGTTTAAACTTGAAAAAAGTTTTTTTGTAAGGACCCTCTCCATGCATTTCCCCTTAAAGCTCCCCTCCCCTCACTTTTTTTGGAGCTATTACTATTTGAATATTTGCATTACTGGGTTCATGCTGTCTCCTACCTTTTCTCTTATGCTTTCCTTTTCCTCCTTTTTTTTTTTTGGCCACTCTCCATAGGTTGTGGATCTTAGTTTTCCAACCAGGAGTTGAACCCAGGCTCTGCACAGTGAAAGCATGGAGTCTTAACCACTGGTTACTCAGTTGACATTTTGAAAGCTCTCCTTGACTTTATTTTTAATCTTCTTTTTTTCTTTTTATATTGATGTCTTTTTGTCTCTGAGGGGCTTCCTCATACAGTGGATAATCCTTGATTCTCTTCCTACTGGGTTGGCCAAAAAGTTCCTTGGTTTTTTCCAGTAAAAATTTAAGACACTTTTCATTTTTACCAAGAACTTCATTGAACAGCATATTCCCCGTTTTGTTCCACTACATTCTATTTTTCAGGCAACTTCATAATTCCATTTTCCCAAAACTTTTATCTTTCTGAGCAAAGAACTGTTCCAGGTACCTTTTACAGTCTTCCAGGGAATTGAAAATTTTTCCATTAAGAGAATTTTGTGAAGACCGAAGTAAATGGACATCTGAAGGTGCAGTGTCTGGTAAATACAGCAGATGAATCAGAACTTCCCAGTCAAGCTATAACACTTTTTGCCTGGTCATGAAAGAAGCATGTGGTCTTGCATTATTCTGATGAAAGAGTATGTGTGAACTAATTCTGGATGGACGCTTTTTGTTATGTGCTGCCTTCAGTTGGTCTAAATAGGAGCAGTACCAGTTGAAGTTAATTGTTTGGTTTTTTAGAAGGAGCTCGTCATAGAGAACTCTTTTCTAGTCCCACCATATACACATCGTTACCTTCTTTGGATGAAGAACAGCTTTGGTGTGGTTGGTGGCAGCTCATTTCATTTGTCCCACAGTCTCTTCCATTGCACAGTATTGTACAGTATCCACTTTTCATCACCTGTCATAATTGGTTTTAAAAATGGAACATTTTTATTACCTTTAAGCAGACAATTGGATGTGGAAATATGGTCAAGAAGTTTTTCTTTCCACTTAATTTACGTGGAATCTTAGCATCAGAACAATTGAACATAACCAAGCTGGTGCAGATGATTTTTCAGTGCTTGATTTGGCTATTTTCAGTGTATTGGTTAGCTCCTGTGTGGTATAATGTTGATTGTTCTCAGTGACTTGACTTAATCTCTGTCAACTTCAGCTGATCTACCTGACCATGGAGCATGGTCCAGCAAGAAATCTCCAGCACAAAACTTTGTATTTTGACACATTTGATTCTCATAGTACCTTCTCCATAAACTGCACAAATCTTTTCTTACACTTCAGTTGTGTTTTTACTTTTCTTGAAATATAAAGCATAATATGCTGAAAATGTTGCTTTTGTCTTCCATTTTCAGTATTAAAATGGCTATACAAAAATTCACCATTTTAATAAGCTTTTTTTTTAATGCACACCAGTAAGGCAGCTGTCACAACACAATCTGAAAAAATTATTTTGAATGAAGTTAAAGACAACTAAGCATGCTCCCAGAACCATCTTACAGAAAAAAAAACAAACGAACTTTTTGGGCCACTCAGTATTTGAGTGAGGCAATAAAATTCTGGTTGGAAGTTCAGTGCTTATTAATTGTTTGCTCTTACTGTAGATAAGGGATTGACAAAATACTACCCATGGACCACATCTAGACTGCTGGCTGGTATTTAACAACTTGGGATTTTTTACATTTTAAAATCATTGAACAAAAATCAAAGGAATATTTTGTGACATGAAAATTTTATGTTTTTGTAAGTTAAACTTTTGGAGTACAGTTATGCCCATTTGTTAATGTATATGACTGCTTTCATGCTACAGTGGCAAAATGAGTCGTCGTTGTTTGTGGTATTCATTACTTTGTACTGCTTTTTGGTGTACTACAAATTGCAGTGATGCAGTTATAACTTGATAGGCACATGTATAACCGTAGCATGATATTTGCAAAAGTTTCAGTTATCCATGCATACCTGTCTTTTCAAACAAAAAAAAAGTGGATTTTAAATGTCACACTTTTAAGGGACATGTGGGAAGGGACTTTTAAGGGAATGTGGGTTATTTTGTTTTGAATTAGATGGCAAGGTATTTATTATGCATTTTTCCTATAGCTCTGCTAAAAGAGTACAACATATATGGATAATACCAAACTTAAGCACTGGACACAATATTCCCAATTCACAGGAAAGCAATGGGCAGGGAAATTAGAAACTTTAGAATGAAATATTTCATCATGGCAGAATTTCTTAAAGTAACGAAACCAAAACTTTTAAACTTTCAAATATGGTTCAGAAGTAGACATCAATCATGGCTAAAATTCACAGCTTTCACTTTTACTGTTGGTTGGGGGTGATGATCTCCCTTCTCATGTATTTGAGTTGACTGATTTTGGCTCTTAATGCTTTGACTGTAATCCAGGCTGTCTTTAATATTGATCCAATGTTCTCTTTCTCTGTTTCCTAGCCCCTGTTTTTTCATATGGTTTGAAGGTAAGATATCTGAATTAGTAACAGCAGGATAGAATTAGATATGGGTAGGTTTATTTGAATCTGACTGCACTTCATGTACCTTATCTATAAAATAACATCAACTTCAGGTTAAATTTTTTCATGTTGTTTGCTTATAAGAAATCTCTCAAGTAATATTCTCAATTTTTTTTTTTTAATAAAGAAACAAACCCACTGAGGCAGAAAGGTAAAATTTTACCTAACTGTGCCTCTCCCATATGGAGGTTAATAGACCAGCCTCACATAGGTGCCTTTAGAGGCCAGGCAGGTAACAAGTTTAAGACTTATGGAGTATCAGAGCTTGTCTTGCCTAAAAGCAGTGAAATTTAGACTTAAAAAATTTTCCTTCCTGGCCAGATAATACCTGATTATCAGTTTTCTACCTTTTCCCTTATTCAGAATCTGATTAGTCACTTTTATTTGAGTTGGACATATTAACAATTTATAATTAGTTTGATAGCATAGTTTTAAAAGCTTCACCACTTATGTAAACTTTTTCTTTTAGAGTGTCTCAGTAAGTGAGATTGTAATACATTAGTAAGAATTAAGCATTATTAGAATGATTAGCATTATTTTTACTATTTAGTTAGATAAGAAAATGAAAGAAAAATTTCAAAGTATAAATTGTCTGGTCAAATTGGTAAATTGAAATGTAAGTTCAGTTGATTAGCAAGTTCACAGAAGTCTTAACTGGTGGTATAGGTGCCTTCAGAGCTTCACTAATTCTGTACCAAGCCATGTTGTAATATACAGCTGAAATTTACCTACCTGTTCTTCCTACTTCTGAAAACACTTAAGATTTTACACGTTAAAAAGGGAGTTAGATGAATAGGTTCTCAGCTCATGTGTCATAGCAGCATTTACTCTCGAGCAATTCATAGGTCTACTCCCAAATTCTGAACAGCATGAAATTAATTTTTATTACAGTGGCACATTTGATGTCTTTGATCTGTTGAGTCCAATGGGTCATTTAATGTGGCATGATGAAACTTGGGAGAAAGGCAATCTCATGTTGAAAAGTTATTTGAAAACTTTGTCTTTTCAGTAGAGAGCATTGTCAAGTAGTAATCAGTTTTGCTTATAGAGTAGTTTTGCTTGTAGAGTAGTTTTGTGATGGGGACTAAAATAATTGGTTTATTTTTAATGATATGTAGTTTTTAATTAAATGTTCTATTGAAATATATATAGAGGTGTAAAAATCTAAAGCATGTAGTTCAGTCAGTATGCATAAAGTAAACACACTTGTCAATTCAACAACCAGAATGAGAATAGGCCTGTACTCTTTGAGTCTCCTTCCAGTTATTATATACTACCTGTGAACCTAACTTCTGACAACATAGGTTAATGTGCCTGTTTTAAATTTTTATTTCTTTCTTTGGCTGTGCTGGGTCTTCGTTGCTGAAGGGTCTGTTTTCTACTTGTAGTGCCAAGGGATTCTCGTTACAGAACATGGCCTGCAGGGCTTTGGCAGTTGGCACACGAGCTCAGCAGTTGCAGCTCCTGGTTTCCAGAGTGCAGGTTCAGTAGTTGTGGAGCACAGGCCCAGTTGCCCCTCAGCCTGCGGGATCCTCCTGCACCAGGGATCGAACCTGTCTTTCCTGCACTGGCAGACAGATTCTTTACCACTGAGTCACCAGGGAAACCCCTAAATTTTATTTAAACAGAACCATACAGTATGTACTGGTTTGTGACTGACTGCTTTTGTTCAACATTATGAGATTATTCACGTTGCTTTTGATTGTAGTTTGTTCATTGTCTCCACAGCATTCATTGTATGAACGTACTAAAATTTATCCATTCAAATATTGGTGGACATTTGAGTTGTTAATAGTATGTTTTACTATTATGAATATGTTTATTTAACATGCCTCTTGGGGAACATGCACACATTCTGTTGTTTACATCCTTATTTTAGAGTGGACTTGCTGAGTTATAAGTTGCACGTGAGTTCAGCTTTTCTAGATAATGCCAAGTAGTTTTCTTAAATGATGGTATCAAGTTATACTTCTACCAGTAGTGTTTGAGATTTTTAATTGCTTTGTATTCTTACTAATTCTTGATATTATCTGTCTTTGACATTTAGCTGGTAACCATATCTTGGGGTTTCACATCAATGGATTCAACCAACTACCGATAGAAAATACTCGGAAAAAATTTTCAGAGTTATAAAGAGCAGAGCCACCCTGGCAACTATTTACATAGCATTTACATTGTGTTAGGTATTATATGTAATTTAAAGATGATTTTAAAGTATATAGAAGGAAAAAAAGTTATAGAAGGTTGTGTGTAAGTTATATAGAAATATTATTTCATTTTATGTAAGGATTTTAATATCTACAGGGCTCCTGGAACCATTCCCCCATGAATACTGGGCGATGACTGTTTATGTGCATCCTTATGCCTGTACCAAATTGTCTTGCTTATTATAGTTTTTAGTAAGATTTAAAGTTGGTAGTAAGTCTCCATCTTTGTTCTTTTTTGAAATTAGTTAGTTATTCTATTATAGGTCCCTTGATTTTCTATGTGAGTTTTAGCATTGGCCTGTTGTCTACCAAAAAGCCAGCTGGGAATTTGATAGAAATTATGTTGAATTTGTAAGCCAGTTCTGAGGAGTATTGCCATCTTAACAACATGATCCATGAACTTAGGACATCTTTACATTTATAGGCATACCTTGCTTTGTTGTGCTTTGCAGCTGCTGTGTTTTTTACAAGTGCAAGTTTTGTGGTAGCTGCATCAAGCAAATCAGCGCCATTTTTCCACCAGCATTTGCTTACTATATGTATCTGTCACATTTTGGTAACTCTTGCAGTATTTCAAACCCTCCACCAGCAAAAAGATTACATTTTGTTGAAGGCTCAGATGATGATTAACATTTTTTTAATTGTAAAGTAGTTTTAAATTAAGGTATGTATAAATATATATTTTTTCTACACGATGCTGTTGCACACTTGCCAAACTACAGTATAAGTGTAACTTACATGTACTGGGAATCCAAAAAATCTGTGTGACTTGCTTTATTGTGAAACTCAATTTATTGTGATGGTCTGGAACCAAACCCACAGTATCTCCAAGGTATGCCTGTATTTAGGAATTCTCTAATTTCTTTCAACAGTATTTTACAGGTTTCAGAAGATAGGTTTACATGTTAAGAAATTTATTTCTAGGTAGTTTGCCCTTGAACATTGTCATGGTTGGGATGCCAACCTTCTGAGCAGGCAAAGCAAAAATCTGTGTATAATTTACAGTCATTTCTCTATATACAGTTTGGTTCCTCCGTACCTATGATTCTGCATCCATAGATAAAACCAGCCATGAATTGTGTGATACTGTGATATTAAGAAATGAAGTTGCTCAGTTGTGTCCTAGTCTTTGCGATCCTATGGACTGTAGGCTGCCAGGCTTCTTGGACTGTAGGCTGCCAGGCTCCTCTATCTGTGGGGTTTTCCGGCAAGAATTCTGGAGTAGGTTGCCATTTCCTTCTCCAGGGGATCTTCCCAACCCAGGGATTGAACCTGGGTCTCCCGCACTTCAGGTAGACTCTCTACCGTCTGATGCACCTGGGAAGCCCACTATTTACAAATAGTAAATAGTAGTATTTACTATTGGAAAATACTGATGTATAGGTATACCTGTGCTGTTCAAACCCATGCTGTTCAGGGTCAACTGTATTGTATTCTTTCTAATGCTATTATAAATGAAAATATCTTAATTTCATTTTTTTGAGTTGTCTGTTTTTTCATATTCATTGCTGCTGCTGCTGCTAAGTCGCTTCAGTTGTGTCCGACTCCATGTGACCTCAGAGACGGCAGCCCACCAGGCTCCCCCGTCCCTGGGATTCTCCAGGCAAGAACACTGGAGTGGGTTGCCATTTCCTTCTCCATATTCATTACTTACTGCATAAAAATGCAATTGAGTTTTATACATTAGTCTTTCATTCTTCAATATATTCTGGGGACTAGGAAGTACTTTAATTAGTATAGCCATTATCTTGCTGTTGCTGTTTGTATGATATCTTTTCTTACCTTCCATTGTTGTTCCATTGCTCAGTTCTGACTCTTTGAATCTATTTGTGTATTTGAATATAAATTATATCTTTTGTAGACAGTATGTAGTTGGGTCTTATTTTTGGTTTTATTTTTAATCCTAACAATTGCTGTCTTTTAGTTGGCTTGTTTATTCTATTTACACTTAATGTTACTGTTGATATAGTTGGACTTGTGCCATTTTGCTTTTTCTTTTCTTTATATATCACATAATCTTTGTTCTTTCATTTTTCCATTTCTGCCTTCTTTTGTAATGCTTATCGCCCCAACCCCCAGGACTGCCAGTTGTTTGTTTAGTGACTTGACTGGATCATTTTAACGAAGTCAAGTTTATATTCCACTTTAAAAGAACTGGACGTATTCAGGGAACGTTTCATGGAAGGATGGGCACAATAAAGGACAGAAACGGTAAGAACCTAACAGAAGCAAAAGAGTTTAAGAAGAGGTGGCAAGAAAACACAGAACTATACAAAAAAGGTCTTAGTGACTTGGATAACCAAGATGGTGTGGTCTTTCACCTAGAGCTAGACATCCTGGAGTGTGAAATCAAGTGGGTCATAGGAAGCATTACTATGAACAAAACTAGTAGAGGTGACCAAGGCTAGTGGAAGTGACAGAATTCCAATTGAGCTATTTAAAATTGTACAAGATGATGCTGTTAAAGTGCTGCACTCAATGGGTCAGCAAATTTGGAAAACTCAGCAGTGGCTACAGGACTGGAAAAGGTCAGTTTTCATTCCATTCCCAAAGAAGGGCAATGCCAAAGAAAGTTTAAACTACTGTACAATTGCACTCATTTGACAAAGCAAGGTTATGCCAAAAATCCTTCAAGTTAGGCTTCAGCAGTATGTCAACTGAGAACTTTCAAATGTACAAATTGGGTATTTGAAGAGGCAGAGGAACCAGAGATCAAATTGCCAACATTTGTTGGATCATGGAGAAAGCAAGGGAATTCCAGACAAACATCTACTTCTGCTTCATTAACTCTGCTAAAGCCTTTGACTCTGTGGATCACAACAAACTGGAAAATTCTTAAAAGAGATGAGAATACCAGACCACCTTACCTGTCTCCTGAGAAACCTGTATGTGGGTCAAGAAGCAACAATTAGAACCAGACATGAAACAACTGACTAGGTGTAAATTGGGAAAGGAGTACATCAAGGCTGTATATTGTTAACCTACCTGTTTAACTTTTATACATGGTACATCATGCAAAATACTGGTCTGGATGAAAGATACTGAAATTAAGATTGCCAGCAGAAATATCAACAACCTCACATGTGCAGATGATACCACTCTAATGGCAGAAAGTGAAGAGGAACTATTGAGCCTCTTGATGAGAGTGAAGGAGGAGAGTGAAAAAGCTGACTTGAAACTCGCTGCTGCTGCTGCTAAGTTGCTTCAGTCGTGTCCGACTCTCTGCGACCCCAGAGATGGCAACCCACCAGGCTCCCTCGTCCCTGGGATTCTCCAAGCAAGAACACTGGAGTGGGTTGCCATTTCCTTCCCCATCACATGAAAGTGAAAAATGAAAGTGAAGTCGCTCAGTCGTGTCTGACTCCTAGCGACCCCATGGACTGCAGCCTACCAGCCTTCTCTGTCCATGGGATTTGCCACGCAAGAGTACTGGAGTGGGCTGCCATTGCCTTCTCCGTGAAACTCATTAGAAAAACTAAGACCATGGCATCTGGTCCTGTCACTTCATGGTAAATAGATGGGGAAAAAGTGGAAACAGTGACAGATTTTATTTCATGGGCCCCAAAATCACTGTGGACAGTGACTGCAGCCATGAAATTAAACTTCTCTGTCCATGGGATTTGCCACGCAAGAGTACTGGAGTGGGCTGCCATTGCCTTCTCCGTGAAACTCATTAGAAAAACTAAGACCATGGCATCTGGTCCTGTCACTTCATGGTAAATAGATGGGGAAAAAGTGGAAACAGTGACAGATTTTATTTCATGGGCCCCAAAATCACTGTGGACAGTGACTGCAGCCATGAAATTAAAGACACTTGCTCCTTGGAAGGAAAGCTATAACAAAGCTACACAGCATATTAAAAAGCAGAAACATCACTTTGCTGACAAAGATCTATATAGTAAAAGTTGTATAGTTTTTTCATTAATCATGTATGTTTGTGATAGTTGGGCCACAAAGAAGAATGAGAGCCAAAGAATTGATGCTTTTGAATTGTGATGCTGGAGAGTCCCTTGGACTGCTATGAGATCAAACTAGCCAATCCTAAAAGAAATCAGCTCTGAATATTCTTTGGAAGACTGTTGCTGAAGCTCTAATTCTACAGCCACCTGAAGAGCTAACTTGTTGGAAAAGACCCTGATGCTGGGAAGGATTGAGGGCAAGGGGAGAAGGGGCGACAGAGGATGAGATGGTTAGATAGCATCTCCAACTCAGTGGGCAAGAATTTGAACAAACCTTGGATAGAAGACAGAGGAGCCAGGCATGCTGCAGTCCATGAGGTTGCAGAGTTGGATACAACTTAGTGACTGAACAATATGAAGCCTCTGATGTTTCTCTTACAGAGGGCGTAATCTTGGACATATGTAGTCATCCTGGCATATCATTATTTTAGGTGGGTTCTGTTTATATTTTTGATCTGTTAATGATACCTACCTCTTTTGATATCATACCAGGCTATGCCTTGAGATATAACTTTTTCCACAGTCTTTTGTAATGAAATTCAGACCCTGTTCCAAGATAGTTTTTGAGATTGTTTTTGAGGTTTGTCATGATCCCAGGTGGGTTCCTTTTAGGTTCCTTGGGTCTCTGATAAACAGTTGACTTGTAGTTCAGCTTATTGTTCTCACAAAGGTATCGACTTCCTCTTGTTTACCATCAAACTTTCTGTTTCAGGAAGTGCTCTTAGTTTTGAACTTTTGCATATTCTGTTCCAAGTAAAGTCAGTTGTTTGGGGAAGTACTTCAGAGCTTTCTGTTCTTACAGTCTACCTCTTCCCTTTGGTAAATTCTCTGAGCCACTGCTCTGAAGCTGTCAGTCAGTTCAGTCACTCAGTTGTTTCTTAACTCTTTTCAACCCCATGAATCTCAGCATGCCAGACCTCCCTGTCCATCACCAACTCCCGGAGTTTACCCAAACTTGTGTCTGTTGAGTCGGTGATGCCATCCAACCATCTTATCCTCTGTCGTCCTCTTCTGCCTTTGTCTTTTCCAGCATCAGGGTCTTTTCCAGTGAATTGGCTCTTTGTATCAGGTGGCCAAAGTATTGAAGTTTCAGCTTCAGAATCAGTCCTTCCAATGACTATTCAGGACTGATTTCCTTTAGGATTGACTGTTTTGATCTCCTTACAGTCCAAGGGACTCTCGAGTCTTCTCCAACACCACAGTTCAAAAGCATCAATTCTTCGGTGCTCAGCTTTCTTTCTGGTCCAACTCTCACATCGATATGAAAAAACTATAGCTTTGACTAGACAGACCTTTGTCAGCAAAGTAATGTCTCTGCCTTTTAATATACTGTCTCGGTTGATCATTGCCGGAAAAGGCAATGGCACCCATTCCAGTACTCTTGCCTGGAAAACCCCATGGACGGAGGAACCTGCTGGGCTGCAGTCCATGGGGTCACGAAGAGTTGGACACGACTGAGCAACTTCACTTTCACGTACTTTCATGCATTGGAGAAGGAAATGGCAACCCACTACAGTGTTCTTGCCTAGAGAATCCCAGGGATGGCGGAGCCTGGTGGGCTGCCGTTTATGGGGTCGCACAGAGTCAGACACGACTGAAGTGACTTAGCAGCAGCAGCAGGTTGATCATAGCTTTCTTCCAAGGAGGAAGCGTCTTTTAATTTCATGGCTGCAGTCACCATCTCCAGTGATTTTTGGAGCCCTCAAAAATAAAGTCTTATTATTTCCATTGTTTCCCCATCTATTTGCTTTGAAGTGATGGGACTGGATGCCTTGATCTTCGTTTTTTGAATGTCGAGTTTAAAGCCAGCTTTTTCACTCTCCTTTTTCACTTTCAAGAGGTTCTTCAGTTCCTCTTTGCTTTCTGCCATAAGGGTGGTATCATTTGCATATCTGAGGTTATTGATATTTCTCCCTGCAATCTTGATTCCAGCTTGTGCTTCATGCACTCCAGCATTTCACATGATGTACTCCACATGTAAGTTAAATAAGTAGGGTGACAATAAGCAGGATGTCTGGATCTAAGTGAGTTGTCACACCATTGTGGTTATCTGGGTCATTAAGATCTTTTTGGTATAGTTCTTCTGTGTATTCTTGCCACCTCTTAATATCTTCTGATTCTGTTAGGTCCATACCGTTTCTGTCTTTTATTGTGCCTGCCTTCGCATGAAATGGTCCCTTGGTGTCTCTAATTTTCTTGAAGAGTTCTCTAGTCTTTCCCATTCTATTTTCCTCTATTTTTTTGCATTGATCATTAGGAAGGCTTTCTTATCTCTCCTTGCTATTCTTCGGAACTCTGCATTCAGATAGGTTTATCTTTCCTTTTCTCTTTTGCCTTTCGCTTCTCTTCTTTTCTCAGCTATTTGTAAGGCCTTCTCAGACAACCATTTTGCCTTTTTGCATTTCTTTTTCTTGGGGATGGTCTTGATCACTGCCTCCTGTACAATGTTACAGTCCTCTATCCATAGCTTTTCAGGCACTCTGTCTATCACATCTAATCCCTTGAATCTGTTTGTCAGTTCCACTGTATAATCATAAGGGTTTTGATTTAGGTCATACTCGAATGGTCTAGTGGTTTTCCCTACTTTCTTCAATTTAAGTCTGAATTTGGTGATAAGGAGTTCATGATCTGAGTCACAGTCAGCTCCTGGTCTTGATTTTCCTGGTTGTATAGAGCTTTTCCATCTTTGGCTGTAAAGCCTATAATCAATTTCAGTTCAGTATTGACCACCTGGTGATGTCCATGTGTAGAGTGTCTCTTGTGTTTTGAGAGAGCTGTAGGTGGGGCTGATGGCTCACTTCTTGGGGTGACTTCCCTGTTGTATGAGCAGGATACTAAATGGAGTACAGCTGTCTTATTGGCTTTCCTCCTCTTAGGCATGCAACCTGTGCATTACAAGCAAATGATCCAGTTGGCCCCAGAATTTTTGTCCTACTGTGTTTAGGATAGAGTTGTGTCTTATATTTTGGGGCTGTGTGGAGGAAGGGAATTTCTGACTTCTTGGCTGTGCTGCTTTGAATTTAGCACGTGCAGTCCAGAGCTGTGCTGAATGAGAAATGCTGACGGCCTACCCCTTGACTTGGGAAAGGTCTTTTTGGTCCTCTCTACCCGGAGTTGGGCTTTCCTGGTGGCTCAGAGGTTAAAGCGTCTGCCTCTAATGCGGGAAACCCAGGTTTGATCCCTGGGTTGGGAAGATCCCCTGGAGAAGGAAATGGCAACCCACTCCAGTATTCTTGCCTGGAGAATCCCATGGACGGAGGAGCCTGGTAGGCTACAGTCCACAGGGTTGCAAAGAGTCGGACACGACTGAGTGACTTCACTTTCACTTTACCCGGAGTTGGGGGAGGTGGAGAGTGGGTTGTAGCTTCAGTGCCACAGACTTGCTGTTTTTTCCACCAAACAGCAAGTTTAACTTTGCTGAAATGTTTGTTTGTTTCTTCTTTTTTTAAAAAACTGTATGGTCTGAGGACAATTGCCAGAAATTTCAAGTGGTTATTAAAAAAAAATGCCCCAGTTATGGTTATTTCCCCATGAAGGCATCTGCAGAGCTCCTTCCACTATATTTTCAAAAATTGTTCCTGTTCTGTTTTTTAAGAAAATGAATATCTTCATGGTGTATCTTCTTTTCCTGTCTTTTTGCCTTAAGCGAAAGGGTACTTAACATCTTTTGTTTGAAGTGAGTTTCTTTTAGAGAATGTATTGTTGGAACATGTTTTAATTTTATCCATTCTGCCAACTTTTGTCTTTTAATATATGTATTTAGACCATTTATATTTTAAGGCAGTTATTAATATGCTAGGTATTAAATCTCTTACTGTTTGATTCCTCTGTGTTTATTTTCTTGCCTTCATGTATGTTATGTAAATATTTTTTAAAATTCCATCTTAATATTTGCTTTGATTTATTGTTTGGCGGCACTGAGTCTTAGTTGTGACATGTAGCATCTTTAGTTGCAGCATGTGCCATCTAGTTCCCACACCAGGGATGAACCTGGGCCCCTTGGGTTGGGAGAGTGAGTCTTAGACGCTGGACTATTAGGAAGTTCTAAGATTCCATCTTTATAGTGTTTTTATATAGTTTTATATAGTGCTTGATAGTTTCTTAGTGATGGTTTTAGATCTTATATTATTCATTTTTAACTCATAGTCTGTATTGATTTATTATTTGGAATTGAGTATAGAAACTTCTATTCAGATCCTTTTACCCGCTCCTGTTGTAAACTAGGATTATCTTTAAATATTTCCTCTACATATAACACCTTATGAGATACTGTTATAACTTTTATATCAGCCGTCACGTAAGATTTCAGGTGCCCATAAGGAAGCTCGTTGTTTACCCTCATTCTTAGCCATTACAGTGTTCTTTTCTGAAGAGTGAAGTTCATTCTATTAACACATCTTCTCTGTTTAGCAAACTTCCTTTAATCATACATTTAAGGGTAGGTTTGCCAGTGACAAATTTTTGTTTGCTTTGTGAGAATATCTTTTTGATTGATTTTCATCCCTGAAGGATATTTCTTTTTGAGTGCAGGACTTGTTGATTTTTTTCCTTTCTCCTTTGAACAACTTTGTTCCACTTTCTTATGTCCCTCATTGAGAAATCCACTGTTGTTGGAATTGATGTTCCTTGTAACACAATTACATTGGTTCCTTTCAAGGTTTTTCTGTCTGTAAGCTTTCAGAACTCAGTGATGGGTCTCGGTGTGTTTTTCTTTGGATTTATTCTGTAAGTCCTTTCTATTTATCCCTCTAATTCCATTCTTAAGGGTTTTGAATCTGTATGTTTATATCTCGGCAAGTTCGGGAGATTTTTAGTCATTTGTTGAAATAGTTTTTGAGTTCCACTGCTCCTCCTAGGATGGTAGTGGTATGAATATTAGCCATTTTCTTATTGTCCCACAGATTCTTGAGACTGTTAAATATTTTTTCATCTATTTTGGGTAAATTATATTGATTTAGTCTGAAGTTCAGTGATTCTGTTCTGTGTCATTTTCACTTTACTATTGAGGTAATTTATCAAGTTTTTTAGTTATTTTAGTTTGGCTGTTGTATAGGCTTCCCAGATAGCTGTGTGGTAAAGAATCCACCTGCCAGTGCAGGAGATGCAAGAAATCAGTTCAATCCGTGGGGTCAGAAAGATCCCCTGGAGTAGGAAATGGCAACTCACTCCATGTTCTTGCCTGGAAAATTCCCTGGACAGAGGAGCCTGGTGGGCCACAGTCTATGAGGTCACAAAGAGTCAGGTACGACTATGTACCCATGTATGTATGTTAATTTCTTTAAATTCTTTGTTACGTATTCTAAGATCTGATTTCCTTGAACATACGTCAGTTGTTTTTTCTCATTTAAATGAGAATGATCCTAGTTTTTAGTTTGACTGATTTTTGAGTATTTTGTGATATTGTGTATATTATATTCTGATACTCTGGGTCATATTTAATCCTTTTTAGCAAGCAATTTTCCTGTGGAATGACATGATAGCTAAATGGGTTTTGGCTTCTCCTTGGCCAAATGTCTCCTAATGTCACCATTTCAGCAAAAGTGGAGTGCTGACTCTTAACTGCCTTGTTGCAAATGCTGCTGCTGCTAAGTCGCTTCATTTGTGTCCGAATCTGTGCGACTCCATAGACAGCAGCCCACCAGGCTCCTCCATCCCTGGGATTCTCCAGGCAAGAATATTGGAGTGAGTTGCCATTTCCTTCTTCAATGCGTGAAGTAGCCCAGTCGTGTCTGACTCTTCGAGACCCCAGGGACTATAGCCCACCAGGTTCCTCTGTCCATGGGATGTTCCAGGCAAGAGTACTGGAGTGGGTTGCCACTTCTTTCTCTATGTTGCAAATGAATGAGCTGAAATTTCAGTTCCCACGTGCTCTTTCCTTACAAAAGTGGAATATACTAACTCATAAATTTGTTGCTGACTCATTGGAAAAGATCCTGATGCTGGGAAAGATTGAGGGCAGGAGAAGGGGGCAACAGAGGGTTAGATGGTTGGATGACATCACCAACTCAATGGACATTAAGTCTGAGCAAACTCTGGGAGATAGTGAAGGACAGGGAATCCTGCCCTGCTGCAGTCCATATGGTCACAGTCAGACACGACTTAGCAACTGGACAACAACAACGTGTACTGGTGGCTCAGTGGTAAAGAATCTGCCTACAGGCGTTTCAGTTCCTGGGTTGGGATGATCCCCTGGAGAAAGAAATGGCAACCCATTCCAGTATTCTTGCCTGGGAAAAGCAAGAGTCAGGCTGGACTTAGCAACTAAACAACCATGCTCAATTCCACTGAGGGTCACTGACACAAGGGAAGAGAAAGCTTAGGGCTGACTCCCTCCACTTTTTTGCTGTAGGGTAAGGATGCAATCTCAGCTTCCCGTGAACTTCAGCATACAAGACACTGGAAGTAGAGTGATGACTTGCCTCACTTTCCACCATGTTATTCTGTCCTGTTATTATCTAGTGGGGTGGAAGTTCAGCTCCCTGTTACTACCCTCTGACACGGAGGGCAAGATTTACTTTCAGTAGTTTAGGTAAGAAAGAATATTGGCTTCAATTAAAATGTCCTTTATTTAAGATCACAACAGTGGAGATACTGAGGATTTTTTCCTTTTTTTTTCAGCTTTGTTGAGATATCCTCGTGAAGTCGCTCAGTTGTGTCTGACTTTTTGTGATTCCATGGACTGTAGCCTGCCAGGCTCTTCTGTCATGGAATTCTCCGAGCCAGAATACTGAAGTAGGTAGCCGTTCCCACGTCTCCTGCATTGCAGGTGGATTCTTTACCATCTGAGCCACCAGGGAAGCCCTGGGGAAGTATAGTTGACAAAGTTGTAAGGTATTTGAAATGTACATCATAATGATTTGGTACATAGTGTGAAAGGATTCCTCCATGTCTATTCAGTTAACCCATCCATCACCTTGTGTTTTTATATATATGGGTGAGAATATTAAGTTCTAGTCCCTAAGGAAATTTCATCTGTGTAATACAGTGTTATCAGCTATGGTCACCATGTTGCACATTAGATTTTTCAGTCATTATTCATCTTTGAGCAGAGAATTTGCATCCTTTTATCAGCTTCTCTCTATTCTTCTATTCTTCCCCTGCCCCCCACCAACCCCTGGCAACCACGTCTACCATTTCTTTGAGTTTTTGACTTATAAGGTTTTTTCCCCAGCTTCCACATGTAAGTGACACCACGCAGTATTTGTCTTTGTCTGGCTTCCTTTCGGTCCATCTGCGCTGTCACAAATGGCAGGGCTTCCTTCTTCCTTGTGGCTGAATACTCTCCCATCTTTCGTCTGTTTGGCTGCTTGTATGCACGTGTGCACTTTGCATGCATGCGCTTCCTCTTCATGTATCTGTCTCCCTGTCTGGTTATTGTGAATGATGCTGCCATGAACACGGGAGTGCAGGTACCTCTTTGACATCTTGGTTGCTTTTCTTTTTTTGGATAGTCATCTTGGTTGGCTATCCCAGAAGTGGAATTGCTGGGTCATGTGGCAGTTCTCTTTTTTTTTTAGAAACCTTTGTACTGTTTTTCATAATGGCTATACCAGTTTACAGTCCCACCATCAGTGCACAACTATTTGCTTTTCTCCGCATCCTCACTACTTGTTATCTTTTTTTTGTTGTTTTTCCAACCAGTAACAGGTCATGAAAGAAAAAAATCAGAATAAGAGGATCAAAATAAGAATTAGAATATTCTATATTGAGAACAGCTGAGAAAGCATTTTTGACTATTACAATTATTTAACAAAAAAGTTAAGGAAATGTACATGATCCAGTTTTTCTCATAAAATGTGGAAAGGGGATGCATGGAAGCAGTTGATTTCTGTGATGAGCACAGCTGTTGTTCATACTCGTTCCAACATGAGTATGATGAAACTGGTAAACTGGTATAGCTTCTAACATGATGATGCTGTTTCCTTGTATTAAGGAAATACTGTTAAGGAAGTGTATTAACCACCATTCAGTATTGTTCTGTTGCCACTAGTTGCCATCTCCACACATTCATCTACCACAACGTTCATAAAGGGATCAAATCCCCACAATATTCCTTGGACATAACCTGCCACCATTTAATTTCAATAGCTTCTTGTCCATAAATATCTTCAACTCAGAAGAGTGAGCTTTGCTCATGATGTCTCCTCAGCTGATATGTGTCTTTTTGATGAAAGCCTTTCTTACAGATTTGAGATGATATCTCACTGTGGTTTTGGTTTCTGTTTCCTGATGGAAAGTGATGTTGAGCACCTTTGCATGTACCTGTTGGCCAGTTGTATTTCTTCTTTGTAAAAATGTCTATTCCATTTCTTTGTCCATTTTTAAATTGGATTATTTATATTTTATTGAGTTACACGAGGTCTTTATGTATTTTGATTATTAGCTTCTTAACAGATACTGACTTGCAAATATTTTCTTCCATTCTGTAGATTGCCTTTTCATTTTGTTGATATTTTCCTTTACTGTGCAAAAGCTTTTTAGTTTGATGTGTCCCATTTGTTTATTTTTGTTTTGTTACTTTTGCTCATGGCATCAAACTAAAAAAAACTGTTGTCAAGACTGATGTCAAAGCACGTATCCCCTTTGTATCCTTCTAGGAGTTCTATAGTTTCTGGTCTTTGATTTTTGTGTATGTTGAAAGACAGGAGTTCAGTTTCATTCTTTCATTCCACATTGCATGTGGCAGTCCAGTTTTCCCAGCACTATTTGTTAAGTGGATATAGTGAGGATTTCTTTAGGTCCTGACCTTTGACACTTTTTAAGTGTGAAATTATAGAATCATGGTTCATTGAATTCTTGCTTCAATTCCTGTTCTATGGAAGGCAGTATTGGGATGATTTCTGCTCTCAGGATAGCATGCAGTGGTTTGGAAGACCTAAATAAGCACTTAACTTCAATTAAAGGGATGATCAATATAATTTATTATTTAGTTATCTGTATATTTGTATTTATCTTTTTGGTCATGCCATGCACCTTGTGGGATTTTATTCCTTGATGAGGCATTGAACTTGTGGCTCTTGGCAGGAGAGCCCGGAGTCCTAAACTCGGATGCGCAGGGAATTTCCAATATGATTTATTGTTTGCAAATTCAAAAATTTACAGGCCAAAGGGTCTTGGTCAAGGTTATTTAGCTCTGTTTTCCCACTATTTCATGTTTTATAGTTATTTTGAAAAAGTAAAACATGGACATGGTTAAAATTTTGAACAAGATAAATGATTATATATTAACTCATTGAAACCTAGAAATCACTAACATATAAAATGCTAGTTATATAATTTTTACCAGAAAATGTAAAACAACTAAGAAGCTATTAAGAGTAGAAGAAATCTTATTTGGTAGGACATTACCTCAGAATAAAACATTATATTATCATTATGCAGTCTCACTCAAGTACAGTTTTAACACAACTGTGCCTCTTTAATATTTCTTCTTGAATGACCCAGATGCATCTCAAACTTGCCATGTCTAAAATTGAACTTGTCTCAAAAATTTCAAAATGACCTCTTTGTAAGCTCTTATTCTTCTTATTCTTAAGCAAGAAACTTGAGAATGATCCTTGTCTCTCTATTCCCCAATATAATTTTCTTAGAATATTTCATCTGTGATGTTTTTGTTGTCTTTGGTAATATTGGCCGCTTACTCTTGAGAGTCCCTTGGGCTGCAAGGAGATCCAACCAGTCCATTCTGAAGGGTATCAGCCCTGAGATTTCCTTGGAAGGAATGATGCTAAAGCTGAAACTCTAGTACTTTGGCCACCTCATGCGAAGAGTTGACTCATTGGAAAAGACTTTGATGCTGGGAGGGATTGGGGGCAGAAGGAGAAGGGGACGACAGAGGATGAGATGCCTGGATGGTATCACGGACTCAATGGACGTGAGTCTGAGTGAACTCCGGGAGTTGGTGATGGACAGGGAGGCCTGGTGTGCTGCGATTCATGGGGTCACAAAGAGTCGGACACGACTGAGCGACTGAACTGAACTGAAAATGAGTTGTTAATTGTACTCTTTTCCTTGGTTTTTAATTTTTTAAAAGACATTGTTTTTTATGTTTTGATTGCATTGGGTCTTTCTTGCACATGGGGTTTCTCTGGTTGTGGCGGGCAGCATCTGTTCTTCGTTGTGGTGCATGGGCTTCCTACTGCAGTGGCTTCTCTTGTTGCAGAGCATGGGCTTTAGGTGCTGGGGCTTCAGTAGTTACTGCCCCTGGGCTCAGTAGTTGTGGCTCCTGGGCCCAGTTGCTCTGAGGTGTGTGGAATTCTCCCGATAAACTCTGATCCAGTCACTGTACCATCGGGCAAGTTCTTCCTCCTCTCTTTTTTAAAGAGTTTTCTAAGGTTTGTATTATTTTTTTTCCTTGAGAGAATTTATCATTGAAAAAAACCCAGCAGGCCTGGACTTTCTTTTGTAGAAGATTTTAATTATAAATTTAGTTTCTTTACTTCATATTATTATGTTCAGTTTCTCTGTTTCCTTGAGCCAGTATTTGGTAGTTTGTATTTTCTAGGAACTTTTTAGTAGTTTGTATTTTCTAGGAATTTGACTTACTTGTTTGTTTATGGCTGCACCACTTGGCTTGTGGGAACTTAGTTTCCCAACCGGGGATCAAATCTGTGCCCCCTGCAGTGGGAGCATGGAGTCTTAACTACTGGACGGCTGAGGAAGTTCCTTTGACTGATTTAAATTGTCTTGTTGGTATAAAAACTTTTATAAGTCCCTTTGCTATTCACCTGAAATTATCACAACATTGTTAATCAGCTATACCCCCAATACAAAATAAAAAGGTTAAAAAAAAATGAACATTTTAAATTAAGATCTTTGTTATCAGGAAAAAAGCCTTTTGTAATATTCCCTGAATTCTTTTGATTTCTGTAGGGTTTGTTGTTAAGTACTCTGTTTCTTATATTATTGATTTTCATATTCTTTGTTTTCTTTTTTAACCTCTCAATCAATTCTGTGTATGTTTCCACACACCCCTAGCCCCATCTCTTCCCTTCCCTGTTCCTCTCCTTACCTGTACCTTATTTCCCATCCTGCTAATTATCAATTTTGTTGATCTTTTCAAAGAATCATCTTTGAGTTTTATCCCCCTTCCCTCCATTGATACCTACTCTGACCTTCATTTTATTCTATTTAATTTGGGTTTGATTTGCAGAATCTGAATTACATGATCAGATTATTGGTTAAATTTTTTGTTGTTGTTTTCTAGTATTAAAAAAAATTTTTTTTTTGGTTGTTCTAGTATATTTTTAAAGCTATAAATTTCTAAGCCTGTGCTGTCAGATGTGTTAGGTAACTCCCATATGTCTCAGTTAATGCTGAAGTTAAATAGTAGATTGAATTCCTCAGTCATCCTAGTCACATTTCAAGTGTTCACTGATCTCATGTTCCTAATGGCTACCTCATTTGACTTTGCAGATATAAAACATTTTATGGCAGAATTTCTTTTGGACTCTTAGGTATTGCTTTAACTGTGTCCAGTGAATTTGTATATATTAATTTTAACTTATATTCAGTTCAAGGTATTTTCTGTTTGTCCTCATGGTTTCTTCTGATGCAAAGAGTCGACTCATTTGAAAAGACCCTGAAGTTGGGAAAGATAGACTGTGGGAGAAGGGGAGAACAGAGGATGAGATGGTTGGATGGCATCACCAACTCAATGGACGTGAGTTTGAGCAAGCTCTGGGAGATGGTAAAGGACAGAGAAGCCTGGGGTGCTGTAGTCCATGGGGTCTTAAAGAGTCGGACATGACTTAGGGACTGAACAACAGCAGCAGTTGTGTGGTTGGATTTAGGATGTTTGTTTTCTCTTTGTCATGTCAGGTTTTGGTTCCTTTCTTTTACTAAGCCTTTTGTGTCCGGATTTTTAATGTTCTTTAAAATTTTCTCTTTTTGTTTTTCCTTTGTTTCTTAGTTTTTCCTCTATCAATTATATGTCTAATTTAATACAAGCCATTTCAAGATAATACTGTGTTAATTTTGTTAAAATCTAGCAACTTTGCTATAGAAACATGCCTCTCCTTTGTAACTGGGGCTTCCCTGATGGCTCAGATGGTAAAGAATAAGCCTGCAGTGCGGAAGACCTGGGTTGGGAAAGTCCCCTGGAGAAGGGAATACCTACTCCAATAGTCTGGCCTAGACAATTCCATGGACAGAGGAGTCTGGCATTCTGCAGTCCTTGGAGTTGCAAAGAGTTGGACACGACTGAGTAACTTTCACTTCTCACTTTTCCTTTGTAACTATTGTGTTATTCTGTTTATATGTTTAAAAAAACTTTATTCTGATTGTCATGTTAAACAATCTTATGTTTTTTGTTTTTTTAAAAGAAATTAAGAGGAAAACAGTCTTTTTTATGTCTGCCGTGTTTACTCTTTCTAATGCTTCTCTTTTCCATTCTGTGGATTCAGGGTATTGTCTGATTGCAAGTTTTTTCAGCCTGAGTGAACTTCATTTAGTATTTCTTTCATGGTACAAATATGCTCATGACATTCTATTAATTTTTGTTTATCTGGGGATTGCCTTACTTTGCTTTCAGATTGAATATTTTTGCTTTATAAAGAATTCTTGGTTCTACAGTCTTTCAGTTACTTTAAATATGTCACTTCATTGCTTTCTGGCCTCCATTGTTTCTGATGAAAAGTCAAATGTTAATGTTATTGTTCTCCTGTGGGTGAAGAATTGTTTTTCTGTTGCTGCTTTCAGGATTTTCTTTGAAAAATCTTTGCCTTGCCGTAGTTTGATTATGATAAATCAAGGTTTGATTCTCTTTGTTTTATTATAGTTGAATTTTTCCAGCTTTTTGACTCTTCAGATTAATGTATTTAATTGAGTTTGGGACATTTTTGGCTATTTTCTCGAAACATCTTCTGAGACTTTCACTGCATCATTTTGAGATCTTGATGTCTCCCTGGCTGTTCCTCCTCTTCCCCCTGTTTTTTGGATCTTTCTGCCTTTTAAGGATTGAATAGTTAGATTTATCCACAGGTTCACTAAGTCTGGTATTGAGCCTAGATAAATGATTAAATTTTTATTTTGGATGTTCTACTTTTCATCTTATGGGTTGTTATTATAATTCCTAATCTCTCTTCAGACTTCCTATGTGTTCAGTACTGCCATCGTATTTTACTTTATTTTTAGGAGTATTTTATAATAGCTGCTTTGAAATTTGTTTATTAACTTCAGTGTTTGGACTCAGTTGATTAGTTGCCTGATTCCTCCCCCACCCCAGGTTAAGTCACACTTCTTTGTTTCTTTATGATTTCCTATCTTATAGCAACTCTGAATTCTGGTTTATTTTTCTGCGGGTTGTTGCTATTTTGTAGTGACTTGCTTAAAGTATGAAATTTGTACAGCTCACAGTCATTGACGCCTCTTTTCAGTTATTTTTATTGCTCAGCCTGGCTTTCTAGGGTTCTCTTCTGTTAGTATGTCTGCATAGCTTGGTGGTCAACCAGTGCTTTAGGGTGGAAGTTTCGATAAATATCTTGAGTTTATCAGCCTCACACCATTAGTGATCCATCTTTGTTTAGTTTAGGAAACACTAAAAGTTGCAGCCAGTTTTTAGTCGCATTTGGCCATTTATTTTTGCTGGGTTTTCTTGAGTATCCCTTTTTGTTAGCCAGGTGTAGAGAGTTTTATCTTAATTCTGTGACTCTCATTTTAAGTGTCTTATGTTTTCCCAGTGGCCTGCTACCTGCAAACTTCAGTGTGTACAAGGTGTTCTTTCCCAACTGGAATACCTACTTTTAGCTGGCAAATGTGTTCACATTTGCTCTCCTGACCTAATTGATCCTGCTTCATATGATACCAAAGCTGCATTTTTGTTTTTTTAAGTTGAAGTATAGTTGAGAGAAGACTCTACACATGGATATCACCAGATGGTCAACGCTGAAATCAGATTGATTAT
>SJYC01048489.1:0-13740 GCA_006408675.1 Madoqua kirkii | reverse complement strand
GAGTGCAGTACTTTCACAGCTTCATCTTCTTTTAGGATTTGAAATAGCTCAACTGGAATTCCATCACCTCCACTAGCTTTGTTCATAGTGATACTTTCTAGGCCCATCCTGGATTTCACATTCCAGGATGTCTGGCTCCTGGTGAATGATGACACCATTGTGATTATCTTGGTTTTGAAGATGTTTTTTGTATAGTTTTCCTGTATTCTTGCCACCTCCTCTTAATATCTTGTGTTTCTGTTAGGTCCATAACATTTCTTCCTTTATCGAGCCCATCTTTGCATGAAATATTCCCTTGGTGTGTCTAATTTTCTTGAAGAGATTTCTAGTCTTTTCCATTCTGTTGTTTTCCTCTATTTCTTTGCATTGATCGCTGAGGAAGGCTTTCTTACCTCTCCTTGCTAGTCTTTGGATCTCTACATTCAGATGCCTATATCTTTCTTTTTCTCCTTTGTTTTTCCCTTCTTTTCTTTTCACAGCTATTTGTAAGGCCTCGCCAGAGAGCCATCTTGCTTTTTTTCATATCTTTTCCATGGGGATGATCTTAATCGCCGTCTCCTGTACAATGGCATGAACCTCCGTCCATAGTTCATCAGGCACTCTATCAGATCTAGTCCCTTAAGTCTATTTGTCACTTCCACTGTATAATCATAAAAGATTTGACCATTCATACCTGAATGGTCTAGTGATTTTCCCTACTTTCTTCAATTTCAGTCTGAATTTGGCAATAAAGAGTTCATGATCTGAGCCACAGACAGCTTCCAGTCTTGTTTTTGCTCATTGCATAGAGCTTCTCCATCTTTGGCTGCAAAGAATATAATCAATCTGATTTTGGTGTTGACCATCTGGTGATGTCCATGTGTAGAGTCTTCTCTTGTGTTGTTGGAAGAGGGTGTTTGCTATGACCAGTGTGTTCTCTTGGCCAAACTCTTGTTAGCCTTGCCCTGCTTCATTCTGTATTCCAAGGCCTAACTTGCCTGTGACTTCTGGTGTTTCTTGACTTCCTACTTTTGCATTCCAGTCCCCTGTAATGAAGAGGACATAGTTTTTGGGTGTTATTTCCAAAAGGTCTAGTAGGTCTTCATAGAACTGTTCAGCTTCAGCTTCTTTAGCGTTACTGGTACAGTCCATCTTAAAGGAGATCAATCCTGAGTCTTCCATGGAACAACTGATTTTGAAGCTGAAACTCCAATACTTTGCCCACCTGATGTTAAAGGGCGACGAAGGTTGAGACGGTTGCATGACATCACCGACTCAATGGACATGAGTTGGGTAAACTCTAGGAGTTGGTGATAGACAGGGAGGCCTGGCCTGCTGTCGTCCAAAGGATTGCAAAGAGTCAGACATGACTGAACAATTGAACTGAACTGATGACATTTTAGGCCCTATCAGATAATCCAGGACAGTGTTGCCATCGCAGGAGCTTTAATTTTATCACACTTGCAAAATCTCCTTTGCATACAGTTTTCCATTGTTTAGGATCTCATTATCTTTGGGTGCCGTTATTACCAACCACATATTTTAATGAAGAAGCAGCTTAAAAGTTTTTTAATTTGCATATTAATGCTAATTTTATCTTCCCAAATGGGTGTTATTTTCCCTCAGTGGAATAACATTTTACCCATCTCGTAATGCTTATTTTTTTCTTCTTATCTATGACATATGAATTAGTTCCTGTATAGGCATCGTGCATAATTTCCTTATTTTTTCCTGAAAATATTTCTTAATGTTGTTTTTTGTGTTGTAGTTGGTGTAATACGGTGCCCAGTATGCCGCCAAGAATGCAGACAGATAGACCTCGTGGATAATTATTTTGTGAAAGATACATCTGAAACTCCTAGCAGTTCTGATGAGAAATCAGAACAGGTATGCTTCTCAATTTTTCTTTTTATAACTTTCTTCATATCAAATGTAAGTTGTAAGGAAACATTTTTGAATTGTTACATACTTTTGGGTAGTTATGCCCTAGTTTTGTCCTTAAATTTGGAAATGAAGAGTATCTTTATTCTACACCCTCAGACCTGGCTAAAAGAGATTAAAAGTTATCACTTAAATATTCAAAGCTTGTGTCGATTTTGTGTTCTGAGACTTAGATTTTTACCACCTGAATGTTTGATCTGGTAGGGAAGGATTTTGTTGAAGAGAAACAGATAGCAAGAAGATTTTTATCTAGGTACAGTGAATTGGCATATTTGAGAGTAAGGTAGAAGGGTTTTACTTGTTTATTTTGTGGATCTGTATTTTGTAAATTTAATGTAGGTTAGCATTTCTTTCCTCCTTTAGGTATGTACTAGTTGTGAAGACAACGCGAGTGCAGTTGGCTTTTGTGTCGAGTGTGGAGAATGGCTGTGTAAGACGTGCATTGAAGCGCATCAAAGAGTAAAATTCACGAAAGATCACTTGATCAGGAAGAAGGAAGATGTCTCAGGTAAGAGAGAAGCCGTTTTAATGATTACTATTAATCTCTCTCTTTTGCCCCTGTAGCATTTGTACTTTACAAGCTTTTGATACCAATATCGGTAAGAATTTATAAAGTTAGATGAAAACTATGTTTTGTTTTACAATATATGTTTTATTTTACTGCAGAGTCTGTTGGAGCCTCTGGTCAGCGCCCTGTTTTCTGCCCTGTTCACAAACAAGAACAGTTGAAGCTTTTCTGTGAAACGTGTGATAGACTGACATGTAGAGACTGTCAGCTGTTGGAACACAAAGAACATAGGTACAGAAGTCATTATCGCTTATCAAGAAATATTATTAAAAGTGCTTATGGAATTATTTTTTCTAAAACAGATATTTTTTGTAAGTTTTATGTCTTAGAGCAAGATACATTTTTTTGTAAAATATTTAATGGTTTCTAAATTTATATTTATAATAGCGGTAGCTCAGAGGTTAAAGCATTTGCCTGCAGTGGTCTTATGGATATTTGTTGAAAATGTATTAATTAGTACATGGATTTGGGTTGCAATAATAGAGTTATATTATTTCTTTATATACAATTCCTCTGGTTCAAACTCACTTTTTTCAATTGTTCTGTGGTATTTATCACAGGGTTATGGGCTTTGGGCTGTCATGTTAAAAGGTAATATTTTCATGCATATGACTGATAGCCATTTTAGCATCAAGTCATGGAAATATACTGATTTCATATCAGATTTAGTTTGTAGGAAAACTGGGGATTATAAACGTCTAACTGAACTGAATTGAAGTAGCATAGTTACCAATTCATTAAAATATAGCTTTGTATTTTAACCCTGTTTTATCCTCAGAATGCAATAATGTTCACTTATCACCAGCCTGTCACATCAGGACTATTCTGGAAACACCTGAAATTTCTAGTTAGTTGTTGAGTTCAGTTAACCACACTTAAATGTTTAACTGTAGGATGTTTTAGAGCTTTTAATTTGTTAGAGCCATTGGAATTTTTAAAATTCTCTTAAAGAGAGGATACATGAATCCTATTCAATGACAAGTATTGCACCCATAGTTTGTGCTGGGCACTTTTCTGAATTCCACATATTTGTGTAATTCATACCAACCACCGGTGAAGTGTTGGTACTGATATCTCAGCTGTTTCAAAGTGAGCCAGTCTACTCACAGAAAGCTTTAATCCTGTATACAGCATGTCCCCATAAGTGGTAGAACTAAGACTTGAACATAGTCAGTTGGCCTCCAGATCTGTTTCAGCTCATTTGCTCATTTTCTCCCATGTGATGTTCAGAACATAGAATACAGTATGTGAAATCTTTCAAACTTGATCTCATAAAGGTAATGTTCTGTTTTCTTTTTCAAGAAATCTTTCACTGTTCTCCAGGCCTATTTGGGTAGAAATGCTACTTTAAACTTTCATATCGTTTGTTACAAAATGTTTCATCTTAACGTACAAATTAGCTATTGTTTTATTGAAAGTGACTAATTTTGTAGATGCCTTCACTTAGAGTCCAGATCTTATCCTTGTCTTGTAATAAATCTCAGTAAGACATTAAATTACTTTCTCATAGCTGCTGTCAGGTTTTTGAGCTTTTAGACTTCTTGTGGCTTTTTAAATTGATGGCGTAAAGCAAAAATAATAGGAACACAGCATTGTTTTTCCTGTGAAAGAATAGCTTCATCCACACCTCAAAAGTTTAGCCACAATTCATCCTTCCTTTTCCGTCACCACTTTCCTTCACTACTTGTATCCAAGTCCTAATTACCTCTTAATGTTCCTACCTTCTCTTTAGTTCTTTCACACTTTAGTTTTCCTGGGTAAACTGTGGTAGAACGAATGGCACTGGACTTTAAAGCCTTGGCTCCTGTCGCAGCACATTTTCAGCCAGTGTCCTTGCTTTGAGGCTTACCTTGTCAAATTCGGTCTGTCTACACTGTTGTCAGTACCATTTGGCTGACATATTGTGCCTCACCTACCCCAGCCACTTTAGAAACACCCATGATACTGCACAGTTTAAAGTGTTGAGGATATAGCATTCATTAGCGAGCCGTACCAGACTGTTTGCTTATCATCCTTAGGAAACAGTCCTCAAGACCACCTCTCTTGTCATACCAACTTCAGGGTTCAGTAAAAAACCATATATAGGGGATAACAGCATGCAGGCCAGCTGATTGATAGGATTCATTATTACATTCTTCAGTTAAAGTGGTACCCTTCTAAATAGAGTGCTTTCTGTACACTTTGGAGCCATCATCTGTAAACCACGCAACTCTTTGTTAGCTAATTGCTGTTTTTGGAGTACCACCTATGTGGTCATAGCATTCGGCAGTTTCTTTGGTAGTTCCAAAGTCATGTTTAGAGGGAAAGAGAGGATAGTGACTCAGACAGTAAATAATCTGCCTACAATGCAGGAAACCTTGGTTTGATCCCTGGGTCAGGAAGCTCCCCTGGAGAAAGAAATGCCGATCCACTCCAGTATTATTACCTGGAGAATTCCATGGACAGAGGAGCCTGGCAGGCTACAGTTCCATGGGGTCTCAAAAGAGTCGGACACAACTGAGTGACTAACACTTTCACTTTCACCTGCTCATAATACTTCTTTGCATCCTCTTGGTTGCATGTTCCTGCACAAACCATCTCTGTTTTTGTGGAACACTTCTGGACTCTGCCTTCCTTATTCGTTTTCTCCTGTCACCCAAGACATAGGGGTATTTAAGGTTTCATGGTTATGTTATGCCCTTCAGTCACAGTGTCAACCTCAGTGCCCAGTGGCAAACTAGTAATTCTCTCTTAATAGCATATGTTTTACCATGGCATCCAGAAATTTTCTGGTCCAAAATCCTGGATCTCTGCTGAGTGGCACTCAAGAGGTTTTTGCCGTAAGTTTCAATCTGCATATGTGTTGCTAACACTTCCAAAATCATGTCTAGTTGTGGATCACAGGGTCCAAAAGCATCAAGAAGAGAAAGACTACTTTTTGCTGTTCAGACGTAGTTCAGGCCCTCATTCAAATACAATTTTCTTTTGGGTGGCTGTATTGGTAGGATTCCCAGATGTGGAGTATATATTCTTTAAAATTCAAATACACCAACCAAATATTGCTGCTGCTTGTTTAGTTCTAAGGATGTAGGCGGCAGAAGCCGTTTGTTTATTTTTTTTCACCTGTGGAATGATAAAGCTGGCTCCTCCCTAGGTTATTCCTAAGAATTTTCCCAGTTTGGGCAGGTCCTTGGAGATTTGCTGTGCTTGTAACAGTCTTTTTGTTCATGTGTTTCACCGTTGCGTTTAAGTCAGTCTTACCTTATCTTTAGTTTCTGATATTACCATGAAATCAACATAATATATTATTATGCTCAGGACCTGCAGTACATCCAAATCTCTTCTAAACAGATTATACCGGTAAGCTGGTGAATTGAAATAACCTTGTGGTTCATATAGTAAACATAAATTAGGGTCTTTCCACATGAAAAACTGCATTTGGCTTTTCCTCAGAGTTAGAGGGAAATTTTTTTTTGCATGTTCAGTCCCTGAATGCCACTTATTAAGTCTGCTATATATATTTTTTCTATTGTTCAAACCATATCAAGGACTACTGATGCTGTGGTGGCATTATTGAGTTCAAGCTTTAAATAGTCTACTGTTAACTGGATGAACCATTTACTTGTTTCACAGGGTGCACATGGTTATTGTATAAAGAGTTCATTGGTACAAATGAAAGCATAGCAGCTTCTCATTGTCATTAAAGTCATAAATTCTTTTTATTCATTAGGTATCCTGTACTGTCTCAAGTCAACAACTTCTGTGGACTTGGACATTTTAATTTTTCCCATTTAGCATATCTGATCAAGACTTGCCTTAAGGTGAACACGTATGTCTTGTGTTTTACAATATTAGACAATATCAGTAATACCCATTCTAGTAATCATATAAAGGAGAGATAAAACTATTTCACATAGTTTGTTCATATCAGTATGTTACAGCTTTTACCCAGACTTTGACTTTAATGCTGTCAACCATCCCTATCTTCCCAATCTGACCTTAATGCCCATTATGACTTCAGGAGCACATTAGGCTCCCATATCAGGGAGTCCGAGAAATGTCTTTTATCCAACCCCAGGCTATTTTACCCACACAAATGTATATTACCTTGTGTTTTCTAGCTGGACTTTGAGCCAGAAGACCCTGGCCTTTCCTTCAGTTCTCAGTTTGATTAATCCATGGAATAGTTGCTCCAGGGAGTACAAGGTTAGGTTCTCATTATCATCTTTACCCTCCAGCTTTTAACATTTCTTCATACTAGGGTAAATATAAGGGTTGTTTAATGCCTTTTACCATTGAGGACCAGCAGTGGCTCCCATTGGTCCTCCCAAACCCCTAGAGTGCTGCATTAAGACCTTTTTCTCAACCCCATCAATGTTTGCTTTATTTATATCTTCCCCCTCCCCATTTTTAAACAGCCATCTAAAATTTTTCATCCTTTTGGGATACATCCCTTGACTCTCTTGTTTGTCTTTTCCTATGTTCTTGTGAATCACCCTGGTTTTCTCAGCATCTGTAAGGCCCATATAGCTGAGACAATAAATCTAAGGCATCTCAGATTATTGCTAGGCTTTGCAGCAGAAAAATTACGTGGGGGTACCCATGTATAAGGGTCCCTCTTAACTGTATTATTTCAGAGAAGGCAGTGGCACCCCACTCCAGTACTCTTGCCTGGAAAATCCCATGGATGGAGGAACCTGGTGGACTGCAGTCCATGGGGTTGCTAAGAGTTGGACACGACTGTGTGACTTCACTTCACTTTCATTAACTGTATTATTTACCTTGACCTTAGTAAGAGGCATACTCAGTAGACGAATATCCTGATCTTGATAATGCTAATTTCGCACGGCTTGAATAAGAAGCATGTCAGTCAGTTCTTCTGAGAAGTTCTAGTTGGCATTTATAGGAGAAGGACAATCACCTGTCTGAGGGTAAAAAAACTTTACAAGGGCTTTTATCCAGTCCACTCAGCTAGCTGTCCCCTCAGGAATGACCTGCTGTGTATTGAGGTTTTGGATAACTATCTGTGGTTGTTCAGCAGTGAGTAGTGGGTCCCACATCAGCTCAAACATTGCTCTTCTATTCTGCTGCATTTAAAATCAACAATACTGCCTCTAAGTGTTGTCACTTGCACAGTATTTTCATAAAGCTATTTTCAGGAAGCATACAATGTCAGTCCACAAAATGAAATAATTCCTTAGCATTGTACACTCTGGTTTCATTAGTTTCTTGATTTCGTCTTTCCTCAACCTGGACTACATTGTTATTGGAAGTCGTAGAGGTGCTGCCTGTTTTCCCAGTGTAATTTTTCCATTTGGAATGGCCCTTAGGCTAGTGGTTGTAGCTCAGCCTGGCTGAAATCTAAGCTTTGCCCAGTGTCAGGATCCTGTCCCAGGATCTGTCTTCATTTTAGCTAGTACAGATGACAGTATCCAAGGAATTGTTTAATTACCTTCTTTCTCTTAGTTTGCATTTCCTTGTTTATCCAGTGAGTCAACTCCTAGGGAGTTGGATCTAGTTTCTAAGTTCTTTCGGTAACTTTTACCTCTAATAACCGCAGCTGCAGTTCCATACTATCATTGAGTAGATAGTCATCCAAGAATCAAAGATTCATAACCCTTGTCATCCTTTCCTCCTCCTTCCCTACCAGAAGTTTCAGTGAGTCAGTGTCATTCTAGTGAATCCCACTTTTGATGTTAACTATGAAGTTAGAGGATAATTCACAGATCCTCTGTTACTTCTGATACCAACTGTAGAATTTGAGGTGGTATCCCCCAAACCGTTCACACTTTTAAATAAAATTTATCTTATTCATACTCACTCTGGCACCAGTTCCAAGTTCAGAATTTCCCAAGACTACCCTTAGATGTAATAATTTGTTACAACTCACTGAAAACTGTATATTTACAGCTAACATTTATTACAGTGGAAGGATATAGATTAAAATGATCCAAGGAAAAGGCATGGGGCAGAGGCTAGGAGAGTTCTAAATGTGGGATTTCCAGTTGTCTTTTCTCAGTGAAATTCTTAATGTAATTAACTCCTAGCAATGATGTGTGACAGCATGAAGGGAGTATTGCCAACTGAGGAGGCTTGCATGAGCCTTAGTGTCCAGTATATTTATTGGAATTTTGTCATGTGGATACAGATGGAGTTTACTGTCCGTGTAATTGACCTGTCTCCAGCCCTTCCTAAGGTTGAGCTGAAGACCCTACAATAAATCATATCATTAGCATATGGCCTAAAGGCCCTGAGTTGAAACAAAGGTACTTTTGTCAGGCAGTACGTTTCTAGGGCTTAGAGATGCCCTTCTAGCTGCTGAGGGCAAAGGCCAGATGGCTCTTTGGGCAACGTTAAATTCTTACAATCTGTTATCTCCTGTTTATACTCTTAACGGTTTGCCTTTCTTAATGTACAGAACACTGTCAATAGAACTATTTCTTTCATTGTTGTTTCTTTTTATTTTTTTAAATTATGACAGTATTGATAACACCTTTGCAAAAGACTTGGAAAATACAGAACAAAGTTACATGTGAAAGTGAAGTCATTCAGTCGTGTCCGACTCTTTGCGACCCTATGGACTGTAGCCTGCCAGTCTCCTCTGTCCATGGGATTTTCCAGGCAGGAATACTCGAGTGAATTGCCATTTCTTCCTCCAGGGGATCTTCCTGACCCAGAGATTGACCACAGGTCTCCCACATTGCAGGCAGGCTCTTAACCATCTGAGCCACAAGGGAAAAACTATATGTAAGAAGTTACATGTAGTTCCACTATATATAGTTAGTTTTTCAAGTAGATAAATTAAGATTTTTAGTTGGAGTTTCAATATCAAACTCTCAAAAATTAGAATGAATAGCCAGGAAAGTAGAAGGGTGTAGTAGACCTGAAAAGCACCATGAACCAGTTCAACATAATTACAGTTTATACAATTTTTACACAATAGCAGGATACAAATTCTATTCAAGTTCCCATAGACTATACACCAGGAAACACTGAAACATATCCAGGGATGTAAAGCATGGTGCAGAAATTCCATGGTCTGAAGGTATTGAAATCATACAGAGTCTGTTTCAAGAACTATTTCTGAGAGCCAGTTCACTTTGGTGTCTTGACTTCTTAACACACTTTCATTTCAACTTATCTATTCTATTTCCATGTCTGCACTTACGGCCTTTTAGGGCTAGTTCAAGGGGCTCAGTTTCTCACATGCTGATTAATCAAATTGGGTTTCCCATCTCTTCTTGATTCACTGATGTAACTGTGACGGTACCTATTTTCTTAGGAAATCCCACCATCTAGTAGAGATTTTAAAAATGTATTTCCTTAGAGATAGACCATAAACGATTTTATGGAAGTTCTATCTCTTTCTTATTTATAATGTTGAACAGCTAAGTTTATTTCCTTGTGTTTTATTAGCATAGCCATAAATTTGAGTCATTGGTCATTTTAGCAATCTAATTTTTGGAATAATTTATTATATTTTCAAAGAAATATTCTAATTCTTACGTTCTCTTTTGTTTTTATTCTTTCCTTAGCTTGATTTTGTTATACTTTTTGTAGGCTCTTAGGATGAATCTTGATTTTATAAGAAAGATGTGAATTTTTTCTTGATTAAACTTTAGCCTCATTCCAGAAGCATTACTAACTTATATGTGTACTCAGTCACTGAGTCATGTCCGATTGTTTTCTGGCCTTATGGACTGTAGCCTGCAAGGCGCCTCTGTCCATGGGATTCTCCAAGCAAGAACACTGGGGTGGGTTGCCATTTTCTCCTCCACGGAATCTTCCTGACTCAGGGATTGAACCCTTATCACTTACATCTCCTGTATTGACAGGAGGATGCTTTACCACACTGACTTGCATATTCTATATTTATATTTTTTAGTCCCCTCTCACCTGCCCATTCTTTTAAAGGTGATTGCTGCATAGTATAGTGATACAGATGGTGAACTCTAGTATGTATGTGCACAAGTATGTATCTTTCAAATCGAGAAAATTTAGTAGTACCATCCTAAAGTGGGGGTGAGGTTTGAATTGAGAATTGTACCCATGAAGTGTTTAACACAGTAAGGGCTCAGTGGCAGTCTGACCGCTATTATATTTGTTTATGGTCATGCTGCCAGGCTTTTCAGAGTTCCCTAACCAGATATTGAACTTGGGCCCTCGGCAGTGAAAGCACAAAGTTCTAACCACCAGACCAGCATGGAATTCCTTATTTTTCCTGAAAACAGTCTCATTGTTTTCAAAAAGGGAAAGCATCTATAGAATTCTTTTAAATTATTATTTATTTGTTTTGGACTGTGCTGGGTCTTTGCTGCTGCAGTGGCTTTTCTCTAGTTGTGGCAAATGGAGACTACTCTGTAGGTACAGGGCGCGAGTTTGTCACTGTGGTGGCTCCTCGTTTCAGAGTCAGATGCGAAGGTATCAGTAGTTGAGATTCCCAGACAGCACAGGCTCAATAGTTGTGGCTCATGGGCTTAGTTGTTCTGTGGCATGTAGGATCTTCCTGGATCAGGGATTGAACCCATTCTCCTGCATTGGCAGGTGGATTTTTTGTTTTAATCACTGAGCCAGCAGGGAAACCCTGCTTCTATAGAATTTTATGAAATTTTTAAATCTCAAAGTACTGCATAGTTTCTAGCTAAACCATGGGGTTATTTCTCCTCTCTCTAGTAATTCTGTTCACAGTAAATGAGTATGAAAAATGTCTAGGGTTTCCCTGGTGGTTCACTGTTTAAGAATTCACCTTGCAACCCAGGAAACACTGGTTTGATCCCTGATCTGGGAAGATTCCACATGCCAGAGCAACTGGGCCCATGTGCCATAAATACTGAGCCAGTGCACTCTACATCCTGTGGTCTGCAACAAGAGAAGCCTGAGCACTGCAACCGGAGAAAACCCAAGTGCAGCCACAAAGATCCTGGACAGCCAAAAGTTTAAAACAAGAGAAAAAGATTCCAGTTCATTAAAAAAAAAATATAGACCTATATAAAGGACAAGAATGAAATGAGACACCATTGAACATTTCAATTAATTTTTCAAAACAAGGGAAATGGATTGAATGTTTTTGGATCTGATAATTGACCTAGTAGAGTTGAGTGAACTACAACCCAGGATCATGCAAATGAGGTATAAAGGAAGCCACTTGATTTATTTCCCAGAAGTCTATGGTGGCTCAGGATCGGAGGTGATAGGTATCACAAAAGTTAGGCTTATTCTCTGGATAAGTAAAATCAGAGGCTCTGGACTTGGGGGATAATAGGTGTAGATGGAGGGTCTAGATGAGGTACTTGGCTATAATTGAGGAAATTAAAGTGTAAATCTGGATATTAAACTATGGGACATTCATGTACCCAACTTAATTACAGATTGCCAGTAGTGAACTTCTACATTTTACTGTTCTTCACTGTGCTTCCCAGGTGGCTCAGTGGTAAAGAATTTGCCTGTGAAGCAGGAGACACAGGTTCAATCCCTGGGTTGGGAAAATTCCCTGGAGAAAGAAATGGCAACCCCCTCCAGTATTCTTGCCTGGGAAATCCCATGGACAGAGGAGCCTGACAGGCTGCAGTCCATGGAGTCACAAAAGAGTCAGATGCAACTTAGCAACTGAGCAATGACAGTAGACTAAGGAAGTGAACATGGAACAGCAATGGGTTCAAAACTGGGAAAGGAGTACAAGGCTATTCATTGTTACCTTGCTTATTTAACTTACATGCAGAGTACATCATTTCAAATGCTTGACTGTATCACAAGCTGGAATCAAGATTGATGGGAGAAATATCAACAGTCTCAGATGTGCAAGTGATACCACTAATGGCAGAAAGTGAAGAGGAACTATTGAGCCTTTTGATGAGGGTGAAAGAGGAGAGTGAAAAAGCTGGCTTAAACCTCAACTTTCAAAAAGAACTAAGATCATAGCATCCAGTTCCATTACTTCATGGCAAATAGAAGGGGAAAAAGTGAAGCAGTGACAGATTTTATTTTCTTGGGCTCCAAAATCACTGTGGACAGTGACTCCAGCCATGAAATTCGAAGACACCTGCTCCTTGGAAGAAAAGTGGTGACAAACCTAGATAGCATATTAAAAAGCAGAGACATCACTTTGCTGACAAGGGTCCATATAGTCAAAGCTTTGGTTTTTCCAGTAGTCATGTATGGATGTAAGAGTTGGACCATAAGGAAGGCTGAGTGCCGAAGAATTAATGCTTTTGAACTGTGGTGCTGGAGAAGAGTGTGGACTCTTGAGAGTCCTTGGACTACAAGGAGATCAAACCAGTCAGTACTAAACAAATTCAACGATGAATATTCCTGGAAGGACTGTTGCTGAAGCTCCAGTTCTTTGGCCACCTGTTGCAAAGAGCTGACTCGTTGGAAAAGACCCTGATGCTGGGAAAGATTGAAGGCACAAGGAGAAGAGGGTGACAGGACAGGATAGTTAAATAGCATCACCAACTTAGTGGCGTGAATTTGAGCAAACTCCAAGAGATAGTGGAGGACTGAGGAGCCTGATGTACTATATATGGTTTGTAGGACTCGAGTAGGACTCGATTCAGCTCAGCTACTGAACAACAATAAAAGCAACAAAAAACTTCTTTCTCATTCTGCTTGCCGTAATTAGAAGTTTTTTCACTCTTTGGAGGAAGTAGATACCTAGAAGAGGCCTTCTAATGTTGCTATTTGGTGTTCATTTCTTACTAAAAAGTGCCGGGGTCCCGCCCCAGTGGATCCAGGGTGATTCGAGGGTGGGGACGGAATCGGTGTCCTAGGAAAAACTTATTTAATTACAGATAGAGAGGGACTAGGAATTTAGCAGAGAAAAAGAGGCTGAATAACTTGGTTAACACAGGGTGCCAATCACCACCTACGTAGGCGTCTTCCCTTTCTCCCGAAGGAGAGGAGGCACTGAGCCCCCCCCCCCCCCCACCGTCCGATCTTAGAAGCCCAGGCAGAATTAGTAGGCTTGGTGGGTCCTATGCACCAGATGGGAATTTGACCAGAAAAATAGTAAGAGAGAGAGAAAGGGGCCGAATAACTTGGGTTACGTGGGGTACCAATAAAATTCCAGACAAGGAACTTGCACCATATTCATGGCGGGCACCCACGCTCCAGATGGGAATTGAGCCAGAAAATTGGGGAGCAGAAAGGAACGACATGAGGGAATCAGTCTTTCCGGAACTGATCCGATTTCTTTATTTTGGGGTTTGCTTATATACCCTTTGTTACATATAGGGATGAATACAGAGTCACGCGGGGGTCAGCAGTCCTGACCCTAT
>SJYC01048487.1:0-24440 GCA_006408675.1 Madoqua kirkii | reverse complement strand
AAACTCAGTTGGTCTTTTCTTTTTTAAAAATCATTCATTTATTTATGGCTGCGCTGAGTCTTCATTGCTGCATTTGGGCTTTCTCTAGTTGTGGCGAGCGGAGGGTACTTTCCTTGTGGTGCACAAACTTCTTGTTGCTGTGGCTTGCCTTTTGGAGCATGGGCTGTAGGCATGCTCCCTTCACTAGTTGTGGCAGTGGGGTCGGTAGTTGTGACGTACTGGTTTAGTTGCTCCATGGCATGTGGGATCGTCCCACACAGAATCTAACCTGGGTCTCCTGCAGTGGCAGATGGCTTCTTAACCACTGGATCACCAGGGAAATCTAGTCGATAGTTTTGATAAATTCTATTTAGCCTCCTAGAAAACAAAATAGAAAGATTTTAAAAAGTATAAGAGGTCCTTTGGTTACCAGTATGAATTACAGAAAAAGAAATTATCGAGTAATATAAGAAATTCTCCTATAAACGTAGAATTGCCAGTCTGAAATAACCCATTTAATGCACATTGCACTAATAGTAAAGGATTCCTATCAGTTATATATCATCATAAAGGGATGATACTTGATGGGTTAGACTGGAGATAAGCAGAGTTGCCAAAGAATCGAGTAGGTAACCTACAGAGAAATGGGAATCTAAATATGATCTTTAAAAGTAGCAATACTAGGAGGTGGAAGATGCTGAAACTAACTGCAACAGTTGGGAGATTGACAGGGAAAGATTTTCAACCTAGAATTCTGTATCCAAACTGTTAATTGATGTGGGAGTAAGATGTAGACATTTTGCAGCATGCAAGGATTCAGAAACTGCCTCCCATATGCCACTTTCTGGAGAGCTGTTAGAGAATATGATCCACAGAAATGTTAGTAAACCAAGAAAGTGAATGGGAATGCCTAGAATGACAGGTGTATACTAGCTAGTTTATACTGAAGCATGAGGACTAAGGAACCCATGAAGGATGCCTCAAGAAAAAAATTACCTACTTCTATTGAATTTGTTATCTTAGGTCTTTTCAGTTCAGTCGCTCAGTCATGTCTGACTCTTTGTGACCCCATGAATTGCAGTACGCTAGGCCTCCCTGCAAGGAGATCCAACCAGTCGATTCTGAAGGAGATCAGCCCTGGGATTTCTTTGAAAGGAATAACACTAAAGCTGAAACTCCAGTACTTTGGCAACCTCATGCAAAGAGTTGACTCACTGGAAAAGACTCTGATGCTTGGAGGGATTGGGGGCAGGAGGAGAAGGGGACGACAGAGGATGAGATGGCTGGATGGCATCACCGACTCGATGGACATGGGTCTGAGTGAACTCTTGGAGTCGGTGATGGACAGGGAGGCCTGGCATGCTCCGGGAGTTGGTAATGGACAGGGAGGCCTGGTGTGCTGTGATTCACGGGGTCGCAAAGAGTCAGGCATGACTGAGCGACTGAACTGAACTGAACTGAGGCCTCCCTATCCATCATCAACTCCTGGAGTTCACCCAAACTCATGTCCATGGAGTCAGCGATGCCATCCAGCCATCTCATCCTCTATCGTCCCTTTCTCCTCGTGCCCCCAATCCTCTCAGCATCAGAGTCTTTTCCAATGAGTCAACTCTTCGCATGAGGTGGCCAAAGTATTGGAGTTTCAGCTTCAGTACCAGTCCTTCCAAAGAACACGTAGGACTCATCTCCTATAGAACGGACTGGTTGGATCTCCTTGCAGTCCAAGGGACTCTCAAGAGTCTTCTCCAACACCACAGTTCAAAAGCATCAATTCTTCTGCACTCAGCTTTCTTCACAGTCCAACTGTCACATCCATACATGACCACTGGAAAAACCATAGCCTTGATTAGATGGACCTTTGTTGGCAAAGTAATGTCTCTGCTTTTCAGTGTGCTATCTAGATTGGTCATAAGTTTTCTTCCAAGGAGTAAGCATCTTTTAATTTCATGGCTGCAGTCACCATCTGCAGTGATTTTGGAGTCCCCCAAAATAAAGTCTGACATTGTTTACACTGTTTTCCCATCAAGTGATGGGACCAGATGCCATGATCTTAAAAAATATTGTTAACAAGTGTTTGACATATCTGATGGAACGTTAGAAATGTTTGGGATCAGTACATGGAGAGTTAAGCAAATGAGAGCAAAGAATATTTATCAATTCCAAAAGAAAAAGTGTTCAAGAAAATATTATACTCCTTGGCTCAATATTGGACAGTGTTTACAATCACTTAGTAATTCAACAAGTAGTTGTATGCTTACTGAGTGCTTGGTATGGTATATTTCTGTGAACAAAGTGAAGTCCCTGTCCCCATGACTTAATTTTTCATGATAGAGTGAAACAAATAATAAATTGGGTGGTGATCATCATAGAGAAAAATGCTCTGGAAATTGGGACAGAGCATGTGAGCGTGCACGTTTGCGGAGTTTTATTTTAAATAGGGTGGTTTTAAAAGGTTTTCATGATGAAATGGCATTTGAGTAGAGACTGAAGGAAGAAAGTGATCAGGCATTGCTTAAATTTGGCAAGGAGCATGTTTCAGATAAAGCAAGTGCAACATGCCAAGATAGTAGCATATTTAACATCTTTGAGTAACTGTATGGTCTGAGTGCAGATACCAAGGGGTAGATGGTTATCAGATGAGGTAAGGACAGAAAGGGCCAAATTATTAAGCGCTTTGTAGATTTATTGTAAGAATGTTGCCTTTTACTGTCAGATGCTCAAGCTTTTGAGCAGTGGAATGGTTTGACTGATGGTTGTTTTAAAAATATCACACTAGCTCTAGTGAAGAGAGATCAAAGAAGGAGCAAGGACAGAATCATGAGATTAGCTTGGAGATTGTTTTCGATAATTTTGGCAAGACATAATGGTGGTTTAGACTAACATTGGAGATAGTAAGATAGAGTCAAGTTCTGTATATGTTTTGAAGTAGGATTTGATGCATGAAACTTACATATGGATTTGTTGACATAAGTTTATACGAGACACCAATGACACCAAGATTTTTTGCTTTCATCTTAACCAAAAGTAGCAGAAGAATTAGGCTTGAATTTACTGAGGTGTGGAAGACTGTGGGAAGACATACTTTGTTAGGTATATGTACGGAGTTGATAGTTGAAGTTTTGGCCATGTTAAATTTGATATCTTAAATAAACATTTTATGATAAAATTAGATTGAGTGGGATAGAAGTAGGGACGATGGTGATGTAAATGTTGAATTCTTAACTGTAAAATTGATAAAGCTATTAATAGAGGACTCTCATTTTGGAAGGCATCTCATAGACCTTCTGCCCCCATTATCATGGGTGGAGAGGTCCTCACACTCACTGTGCCTTTTCAGAACTTCTCAGCTCCCTTCACTCTGTCATCCTGAGGCAAGATGTAACATACACATTTGGAGTGAGTGCTTCTCTTGAAATAAGGGTCACAACTAAACCTTCATGTTCTAAGACCACACAGTTCTGACTCTTCTGTCCTCATCTGGAGTGAAGATACTGTTGACTCGCTGGAGCAAGGATTTCTTCTCCAGAGATTAAAAGAGAAAGCCCCAGGCCCCACCCTTCTTTACCAGCAGTATTTACACCCTCTCTGCCATTATTTGCTTTAAATGTGCTAGGACTAATATTATAGTCTTTACCCCTGTTTGTCATCCAAGAAAAGCCCCACACTCCCAGGTCTCCCCTCATTTGCTTTGCTTTAATTCCCATAAAGCTTTCCATGTGGCAGTTTCTGGTACTTGTTCTCTGTAACTCATGGTTTGTCATCAGCATCTCTATTCTCAGGCTTATTTTTGATCCCTTTCTGTACCTCCTTTGCTGTATGGAAACAGAGGTCTAGGACACTGCTTCCACCGTAGTCTTCTTAACTGGTGCTGTTTTTCCTTTGATATCTCATGTGTTACTGGGCCTAGAGATAGGAAGTAGGTCTTCTACTTGCTATTTTTTGAACCATTCTTCCTCTTACCTTCCTGAAAAATCTTCAGATGTTAAACTCAAAGCCATTGTTTGTATTGCTCATTGGTTCTTTCACATACAACCCTTGGGTCATTCCACTTTCTCTCTTACAGAGATTCTAGTTCCTAACTCAGTGGTAATCTGTGAAATTCTACAGCTCTAAGAAATTCTAAGAATTTCTGGTAGTTGTAATACGCACAGATTTGATCCTTCTGACACTGGTCTTTATGTTTTTGAACTCTTTTGTAAGGTTTACGTCTTCTGTATTTGCCACTCCAATCTGTGATCGTGTACTAGACCTTGGCATTTTCAATGATTATGTTCCATTTTAAGCATTCCTCTTTGTAAACACTTATCCCATCATTCTAGCTCATTCTGCTTAGTACCAGACTTCCACAGCTATTCACTATACAGTGACTTACTTTAATCAACATTGATAGTACGACCCTTTCACTCTATCTCATTTCTTTATATTCTCACTTAACTCATTTTCTCTTTAATTTTATGGCTGTTTTCATTCCCAGGCATTTAGCCTTGACTCCCATATCCCACTTGGTTGAACTTCCCTGGCAGAACCATCATCCTAATACTTTGCTTATGTAGTTACATACATATCACAGGAGAAGAAATACTGACACCAACTAGTTGCTTTCCCAGTTCATGACCACTTAACCTCAGAGACACCCTACTGTTGCCTGCAATTGTACTGTGCATTCACACCTTCTCTGTCTTAAATGTCCAACATGTCACCCTCTATCCTCACTCCCAGATCCTGGTTTTGCTTCCTACTTCATTGAGAAAAATGAAGCAATCAAAAGAGTACTTCTGCAGGCTCCGTCGACCACATTTACATATCGACAAGCACTTGCACCCACAGCTCTACATTTCTGTTATCTTATTTAAACCCTCTTCCTCTATAGAGCCAGTTGCTCCAATTAATATACGCTTAGATTCCATCTTATTTTATGTAGCCGAGGACATTGATAGTTTGGCCATCTCTGCCAATTTCAGTTTTTTCAGTCTCTAGCAGTTATTTCTATCAGTATTTCAGTATTCTGAAACGTTCTTCTATCTTTAAAAATGAAAGAAAGCACAGGACTTTCTCTAACTTGCTTTTTCTACCAATAGCTGTCTCCGTTCTTTTTTTATTTCTTGCAACAAAAGTTTTGAAAGAATTGATTATAAGAATGATCTCCATTTTCTCCTGTCCTAGCCTCTTAAATACACATATTTGACTATCAGCATTCTCCCAACATTGTTCTTTTCAAAGTTACTGGTAACCTTTGCATCATTAAGACTGGAAGTCATTTCTCAGTCATTGTCTTAATATCTTGTATATCACCAGCATTTGACACAGTTGTTCATTTTCTCAGTACATTTGATTTGTTGAATGCCTGGCTGCTTTTTAGTTTTCCTTTCACCACACTGATTGCTTCTCTAACATTGGATGTGCCAGACTTTACTCCATGATCTACGATTACAGTCTTATGACTTTATATACCATCCATATGCCTGCAATGTCCAAATTCGTATTTCTGGCTCAGTACTCTCTTGAAATTTCAGTTTTGTCTGTTCTACAGACTGTAGCATCTCTGCTGGAGTGTCTGCTTTCTCTTATAGTACAGTGAACCCTTTAACACCATGGGTTTGAACTGTGTTGGTCCACTTACATGTGGATTTTTTGTTTGTTTTTTCACTAAATACATACTGCAGTGCTACACAATCCAAGATTGGTTGAATCTGCAGATGTGGAATCATGTATTTCAAGATCAGCTATAAAGTCATACTTGGATTTTTGACTGACTGATCAGTTGAAGTCCCTAACTTCTGTGTTATTCAAGGGTCAACTGTATATCCAAAATTGAATTGATACCTACTGTTTCCCCTGACAGCCTTGCACCATCTCAGTTTGTCACAGTTTTTCTGTTGCATAGGCCAGGAATCTAGGATCATCTTTGACTTCATACCCAAGACAGACTTACCAGAACATCGTTTTGGTTCCAGTTTTAAAATATATCCCCCAGTCCCACAACTTCTACCTCATTATTGTCAGTTCCATGATACTAACTTAGTCTCAACCACCATCATTCTCTTGTGATTTGCTGCAATAGTCTCATAAATCATCCTCATGCTTCTAATAGTGTCCTTCAGTTTATTCTTGGCAGAACTGCTAGAGTGAATCTCAAAGTGTGTCACTTCCCTGCTCAAAATGTACCGTGTTCAGAGTAAAAGATTTCTATAGAGTCATATAAATACGTGTTTCATCTATTACTGTTCTTACCTCTGACTCTGCTACAGCTATACTAACTGTTTCTAAAACATGCTAGGGATGCTGCTGCCTGCCTGTTCTCTCTAACTTTCTTGTTCTACTTGTTTGCATAGCTGACTTTCACGTATCCATCAAGTCTCTGATTAAATGTAGCTTTGCCAGTGAGATCTACTCTGATCACTGTATTTAAAATTGCAATTTGAATACAACATTGTAAAGCAACTGTATTCCAATGACGATTAATGTAAAAATTGCAATTAACCATTTTACTCCTTATCCTGTTTTTTAAATATTTAAATATATATAAATATATTTTTAAATATATAAAACATCACTTTCTAAACATATTCTGTAATTTATAACTTGTTTTTTGTGTTCTTCCCATTGGAATGTAAGTTTCATGAGGATAAGTATCTTTTATTCATTAAATCCCAATATTTTACACAATTTTAGATGTTTCCTCTGTTGAATAAATATTTGTTAATTTAGGTATAGGGGAAGAAAGAGGTAGTAGAGGTGCCTGAATATAGGAATTAACTGTTTCCCCCCCTTTTTTTAATTGGTGAAGAATTGCTTTACAATATTATGTTTCTGCTGTACAGCAGTGCAAATCAGTCGTAACTGTATATACATTATATACATACACACACAGAGGCTGTTGACATGTACCCTCCCCCTAGAGCCTTCCTGTCCCATTCCCACACCTCTGTGTCATCACAGAGCTCCAGGCTGGGCTCTCTGTGTTAAATAGTAGCTTCCCATTAAGTACCTATTTTATACATGGTTTTATATATATATATATGGTGGCGATAGTGGTAAAGAACCTGCCTTCCAATTCAGAGACTTGAGAGATGCAGGTTTGATCCCTGGGTTAGGAAGAACCCCTGGAAGAGGGCATGGCAACCTTCAGTATTCTTGCTTGGAGAATCCAATGGACAGAAGGAGATCCACAGGATCTCACAGAGCTGGATGCAGGTGAAGCGACAGCATGCACGGTTGCAGGCCATTCAGCTGTGCTGGAGATGTCTAGTCTAGCCCCAGGGGCTTCCCTGGTGGCCCAGATAGTAAAGAATCTCCCTGCCAAGTGGGAGACCTAGGTTTGATCCCTGGGTCCGGAAGATCCCCTAGAGGAGGGCATGGCAACCCACTCCAGTATTCTTGCCTGGAGACTCCCGTGGACAGAGGAGCCTGGTGGACCATGGGGTGGCAAAGAGTCGGACACGACTGAGCGACTAGGTGACGTGATAAGTGTGTATGTGTCAGTTCTGCTTTCTCAGTCTGTCTCGTCCTTACCTTCTCCTGCTCTGTCAACAGGTCCGTTCTCTACTAGGTGATCAGTACCATTTTCTAGATTCCATATATGTGTGTGTGTGTGTTACTGATAATGTATGATACTTTTCTCTTTCTGCCTTTACTCTGTAAGAGGCTCTAGGTTCATCCACCTCACTACAGTTGACTCAGATTTGTTCCTTTTTATGGCCGAGCAACGTTCCACTGTATATATGTACCACATCTTGTTTATCCATTTATCTGTTAGTGAACATCTAGGTTGCTTCCATGTCCTGATTATTGTCTGCAGTGAGCATTGGAGTACATGTGTCTTTGGATTTGTGGTTTTCTCAGAATATATACCCAGTAGTGGGGTTGTTAGGTCATACAGAAGACTTATTACTAGTTTGTTTGTTTGTTTGTTTGTTTAAGGAATCTCTGTATTGTTTTCTTTTATGGCTGTATCAGTTCACATTCTCAACAGTGCAGAAGGGTTCCTGGAATTATCAATTAAATGATGAAGGCTTCTTACTTTCTCTTTTAATTGGAGGCTCTTGCTCTTTTAATTGGAATATTTAAAGCTAGTCCCTACACATGAACCTTCAACTTGAAAAATTTGAAAGATGCGAACATGTCTTCTACCTGTGTCAGGCATGAGTGAAATTGCGCCTTGCCCTCTGTCTCCTGTTGCCGACAATCCTTGAGCTCTACCATCTCCTCCCTCCTCCTCTCCTTCTTCCTCTTTCTTGCCTGTTCACTTGATGCCAGCACCTGTATGCCAGCTTTTGTACTGTACAGTGACTTAGTGGTAAGGAATCCACCTGCCAATGCAGGAGACTGGGGTTCAGTTCCCGGGTTGGGAAGATTCCTTGGAGAAGGTAATAGCAGCCACTCCAGTATTTTTGTCTGGAAAATCCCATGGCCAGAAGAGCCTGGTGGGCTACAGTCTACAGGGTTGCAAAAGAGTTGGACACAGCTTAGTGACTAAACAGCAACTGTTCTTTTCAAGATACTATACTGTAAGATTAAAAATGTTTTCTTTATTTTTTGTGTTTGTTTTTTATGTATTGTGTGAAAAGTATTATAAACTTATTACAGTACTATGTCACAGATTGTTTTAGTTGGATACCTGTGCTAACTTTGTTGGACTTATGAAAAAATTGGACTTACAGAGATATTCTCTTGGAATGGAACTGGTTTGTATGGAGGAGGCCTATTGGATTTAGTGATGAGGTTAGGTTTAACCTTTTATTTTTTATTGTCTTTTGTGCTTTAAAAATTAGTTGTATGTAGTTAGTTATGGCTGTGCTGGCTCTCTGTTGCTCCATGGGCTTTCTCTAGTTGTGGCAGGGGTGGGGTGGAGGCGCTGCTCTAGTTGTGGTGCGCCAGCTTCTCCTTGCAGTGGCTTCTCTTGTTTTGGACCATGGGCTTCAGTAGTTGTGGCACATGGACTTAGTTGCTCCATAGCATATGGGACCTTTGAAGATCAGGGATGGAATCCATATCTCTTGCACTAATAGGTGAATTCTTTATCATTGACCCACCAGGAAAGCCCCTCTTGTGCTTTTATTATTTTGTTTCTTTCCTGCCATCTTTTAAGTTAAAACTTTTTGGTAATTTATTTATATCCACTTTTGGCTTTTAAGGTATTGCTATTTAGTTGCTAAGTCGTGTCTTACTCTCTTGTGACCCCTGGTCTATAGCCCTTGAGGCTTCTCTGTCCATGGGTTTTTCCTGGCAAGAAGACTGGAGTGGAGTGCCATTTCCTTCTCCAGGGGATCTTCCTGACCCAGGGATCGAACCTGCATCTCCTGCATTGGCAGGCAGATATTTTACCACTGAGCCACCAGGGAAGCCCAATCTTAGATATTACAGGTTTTATGAAAGGTAGATGGTGTTCTAAACTACAGATGTCTAGTTACAGCTGTGAGCTTCTCTTCAGTTGTGGCACAGGGACTCTACAACTACTGTGGGCTCAGTAGTTGGAACACAAGGCCTCTCTAGTTGTAAGCCCAGTCTTCATATTAACCCATTTGTTACTGTTTCTCTACATCTCTTATGTTCCTTTGCTCTGAAAGCTGTTCTTCAGCATTTCTTGGTTTGCAGGTCTGCTGGCAATTAATATTGTCAGCTTCTTTGGAATAGATGTTTGGAAAAGTATTTACACTATTTATAAAATTCTGGACTGCCAGTTTCTTTCCACATTTAAAGTAATTAAAGTCATTACTTTGTGTTCTCGCCTTCTTTGTTTTTAATTATATCATTCATACTGTTCTTGACTGAATGTTGTTCAACAGCTCTCTGGCTGCGTTCAAGATTTTCTTTGGTTTTCACCATTTGAACCATGATGTTTTTATGTTTGTATTTTGTTTATCCTGTGTGTGGTTCACTGAATTTGTACCTGTAAGTTGATGGTTTTCATCAGTTTTGGAAAGTTGGCCATTAAAAATATTTTTCTCTCTCCACATTGTTACTGTCTTCTGGGAGTCCAGTTACACATTTGTTAGACACTTGATTTTGTTACACAGGTCCTTGAGGCTTTGTTCATTTTCCTTCAGTGTGTTTTCTCACTTCTTTGTTGTTGTTACAACTTCTCATTTGTGTTCATTTTTGCTTACCCTTTTTCTTCAGTCATCTCCCATTTGCTATCAGACACATCCGGTGAATCACATCCGGTGAATTTTTTCAATTATTGTACTTTTCTAGAATTTTAGCTTTTAAAAAATAGTTTCTATTTCTTTGCTGAGACTTCATTTAAATTTTGAGTAAATATACAGTAGCGTATTTGAAGTAGTTGCTTAATACAGCAGTTGAACTATCTGGTGACAGTTTGTATTGAATAGTTTTTTCTTTACTTTGAGTCATACTTTCCTATTTCTTTGAATACCTAGTGATTTTTAATTATGATTTGGACATTATGGTGATATAGAAATTCTGGTTTCTTTTATCTTCCTCTGTAGAATGTTACTTGTTCTAGCAAGCAGTTAAATTATTGGCTGATCACCTTGATCTTGTGTAAGCTTGGTTTTACTCTTTGTAAGGATCTATGGAAATCCAAAGTATTTCCCAAGCCTCTCATCTTGTGAAGACTTGATTTTAGACTTCGTTAGGATAGAATAGACCTACGGTAGAATTTATTCCAAGTAGTAATTCAGTTAAGTCACTCAGTCATGTCTGACTCTTTGTGACCTCATGGACTGCAACACGGCAGGCTTCCCTATCCATCACCACCTCTTGGAGCTTGCTCAAACTCATATCCGTCGAGTCGGTGATGCCATCCAACCATCTCATCCTCTGTTGTCTCCTTCTTCTCCTGCCTTCAGTCTTTCCCAGCATCAGGGTCTTTTCCAATGAGTTAGTTCTTCACATCAGGTGGCCAAAGTATTGGAGCTTCAGCATCAGTCGTTCCAATGACTATCCCAGCCTGATCTCCTTAGGATTAACTGGTTGGATCTCTTTGCAGTCCAGGGGACTCTGAAGAGTCTTCTCCAACACCACAGTTTAAACGCATCAATTCTTCAAAAGCATCAAGTATAGTTCTTTGTTTCTTTTAATGTGTAGCCTTTCTGGTTTCCCAGATGGATGCCTAGGAAAGTAAACAAAATCTCTTCTTCCACTGGCTCAGCTGGAATTCTCTCTCCTAGAACTGCTTGATCTCCAGTATCTCACTTTACAGTGTCAACTTCATAACAGCTGCTCTTTGTTAATCCCTGTGCAATCTCATCCTGTGTATTACTGCCCAGAGATTGGCTAAGGACTTGTGAGGAATTCATTTTTTCTTCTCCTTTACCCCCCACTCCCCAGTCTCACCCTACATAGCTCCTTCCATTTTAGTGCCCTACTCTGTGAATTCCACTGGCTCATGGAGTCCCAAACCCTGATTTCTGCCTCCTCAGCTCAGAGAGACTTCTGTGTTCTGCTTAGTTTCCAGCCCTCTGTGCTCTTATCATGTATTGTCTTCAGACAGAGTGATACTCTCTAAAGAATTAAAGATTTTCCTGCTTACAGTCCAGTGACTGAATATAGTTGTGTATTTCTGACTTGTTTAATCTTTGGTTGCAGGGCTATTCTGGTACTAGTTATTCTGTGATAGTTTAAGAGTGGAAGTCACCTTTGCTCCACCTTAATATTTTTTATCCCTGATTACAGTTTTCTGTATAGTCAGAGAATGGTGTTTGTGGATTGTGTCTGAGGATCAGTATGGTTTAAGAGAGAGTAGTTGCTTAGAATCTAATGTCAGACATTTTTGTTAGGGAATGATGCTAAAGCTGAAACTCCAGTACTTTGGCCACCTCATGCGAAGAGTTGACTCAATGGAAAAGACTCTGATGCTGGGAGGGATTGAGGGCAGGAGGGAAAGGGGACGACAGAGAATAAGATGGCTGGATGGCATCACTGACTCAGTGGACGTGAGTTTGAGTGAAGTCTGGGAGATGGTGATGGACAGGGAGGCCTGGCATGCTGCCATTCATGGGGTCGCAAAGAGTCAGACACAACTGAGCGATTGAACTGAATTGAACTGAACAAAAGAGTATATAGTGATGGTCCCTTGACTGGAACTGTATAAGTGAAATTTCTCAAAAATGTTTTCCTAAAGAAATAGCTTTTCTTGGAATTAGGCTTAAAAAAAAAAGCAAGGATGGATGTTTTGGAAATTTTGAGAAGCAGGCATCAGTTGGGAAAGTGGGGAAAGCAGGAATACAGTGGATAAGACGTGTATCTCAGACCAGGATCCATAGCATCACCGTGCTTCCTTCTTGGTTGGGGGAAGGGATGAGGCAAAGGAACTCCAATTATGCTCCATCCACATGCACTTGAGGGCTTCTGGGATAAATCTCCCTGCATGCTTTATCTAAGCCTCCACTTCCAGAATCTCCAGTTTTCCAAAGTAGCCTGGAGAGGGAAGTTGTTTTACTCTTAAAGAAGGGTATGAAATAAAATTTCCAATGCCAGAATGTAGATTAAGCATAAGACCAGATTGATGGACACAAACCACAAGCTACTACATTCTTTGCGAGGGGGTATCAAGGGAAGGCAGGGTTTTCTGCACCTTGTCTGCTTATAATCTCATGTTTGGAAGGATGCAGAGAACTGTGCCAAGCACTGGGTTGTGAAGATAGGCGAAAGTGGTAGTTGAGGGAGCTGCTGCAGACCTGCTGCTTCTAAGCTCACTCACACCCCTTTCAGGGCCAAGACAGTTTTATTTATTGCTCCCTTGGGTCACTGTTCCTTGGGTCCCACTTTCTGTAGGATGCCAACCACACTGGCTGTGTGCAAATGACTTACCTTGTGTATTTTTACTTTCTTTTCATAATATAAATATTCTGGCTTTGTATTTTTGTGAATTTTAATCAGAGGCCCTTATTCCTGCACTGTGTTCTCAGGTATATGCACAATCTCAAGCATAAGTTGGCAGGAGCTCTTGGTCTGCACAGTTGGAATATTTTTGTTGCTGTATCACCAGAAAGAAAAACTATTTGGGGTCAATAATATAGCCTGTTGAACTACTTTATATTTGCATGTTAGAGCTGGCTTTTCTTATGGTGTCCTCTTAATTAAAACCCATTCATCTTCAGTGTTTTGTGGAAGGCTAGGTTTTAACTGGGCTGCCCCCATGACTTGGTTGCCTTCTACTAAAAGGTTGGAAATTAGTCTGAATCAAAAAAGGTGGTGCAGAGAGGTTAGGAGAGGCTTGGGCCAGGAAAAAGGTGCAGAGAGGGGAAATCAAGATTAGATGAAGGTCCATCTCTGTGTGTGATAAAGGTTTCCTGTTACAAAGCTCTAATCCCAGGGCATGGGACTCGCTTTACATACCAGATCCATCCTTTGCTTGACTGGGCTAGGCCTACTGTGCACAGCAGGCTGTATGTATGTATGTATGTATGTATGTATGTATGTATGTATGTGTTTTTGTAAAAAAATATGAGTGGATAAGGATAGGTGTTAGGAACAGTGCCTCTGTACCCATCTTGAGCTGCCTAGGGATGGATATATGAAGCAAGGACAAGATCCTTAACCTTTAACATTTCTGGGCGTTTCCTCCTTGACTTCCAGAGAGACCATCACTGGTAGCTTCTTTGTTTAGTTCCCAGAGACAGTGTCTTATCCTGCTATAGCAGTGATTAGTGTCATGGAGTTAAAGAAGAAAAAGGGATTACTTTTACATGCTGTGAGATCACTGCAAACCTGCCTCACTGTGTTGTAACAGCACAAATGCAGTAGTACACATGGGGTGATGTGTGTCTGATCCTGGGTTCTTGTCTCCCTCAGTTGCTGCCCCCTTCTAGTTACTGTATTTGTCTGCACTTTGTAGAACTTCATGGGATTCCCGGTGGCTCAGATGTAAAATATTTGCCTGCAGTGTGGGAGACACAGGTTCATTCCCTGGGTCAGACAGATTCCCCCCGGAGAAGGAAGTGGCAACCCATTCTAGTACTCTTGCCTGGAAAATCCTGTGGACGGAGGGCCTTGGTAGGCTACGGTCCAGGGGGTTGCAAAGAGTCAGACACAACTGATTGACTGCACTTCCACTTTTCTAGTTGTGGTATTTGTGCTTTGTAGGACTTCACAAGTCACTGATCTGGTGATTGCTTGGTGGCCTAGTTTGTGTAAATGTGTGGTCTTCTCCATATTCTTTTGGGGCTTAATTGTTTACAAACTTCTTTTTATATTGAGAAAAATAGCCAAACCATCTCTAGCAGAAATGTTCTGTACCAGGCAAAAAGATCTGAAACATAAGCTTGGGGGCCCCTTGTCTTGAAGTGGGGGGGTCTTGAACCATACTTTGTTTTATGTTCCCTTTCGCCTATTTCCTATTTAGAGTAAAATCTTCTGTCCTAAATCTAGATTCCTGCCCATTCCTCTAGTTCACCCTGACATCCTCCACCTCAAATAATCCATATGTCTATATGTATGGTTTGTAGAATATCTACAACTGAATGATTTGTGCAAAAATTTGTGATCCAGATAGCTGGTAGAAATGATATACAAATTCATATCTACCATCAGTCTTCTCAGGAAGGGGTATGGCAACAAATCAGATTTTCCTATCCAGACAAATTGTTTTCCTGAAGTTCATTTATTGTCAGAAAAAGCAGCTTGTTTACCGAGGTTCAGTGTTCATTCAGCTCATTTTCAGTCGGTATTTGAGAACTCACCAAGGACCAGGCTAGGTGATGATTATGCATATAATAATACAAAAACAGAGATGGTCGTGATGTTTTGGGAGACTCACCATCTTTACAAGGCTCGAGATTGAGTAATTGAGTAATGGTTCGGTAGTAGTTCATGATAATCTCCAAAAATAGTTCATTCATTTTGGTTTTGCTGAAAAAGCCTCGTTAATTTTAGTATTGTAGTTTGTGAATCTATCCAACTATCTGAGGAACTCATAGGCTCAGTGAGTCAGTTACCTTGCAGAATGTTTGCTGTGACTAGAAGAAGTGGTGGGCATGGCTGAGAGTTAGCTTAAAATACAGGAATTTCAGATTTGAGAAAGAAACATTCTTCAGAGTCATCAGTTACCACTTGGGAAAGGGACAGATTGGTTGAGATGAATGTTGCTAAAATTCTGTAAAGTGAAATCTGTATTGGTTGGAAATGGTTGATCACTTTTCCTTTGCAGCAGTGTAAGCCTGCCTGTCACCATCAGTTGGTCTCTGATCTCTGTATGGCTGGTACTTACCTTTGAGATCTTAGCATAAATGTCACCCTAAAAGAATCTTTTCTGTATATCCAGTCTATAGTTTTTAACCATCCATATCCTCTGTCACATCACTATTTAAATTGTTTTCTCATTAATTAGAATGTAAGGAAAGGAAGAATAGGACCCTGTTTTGTCTTGTTTACTGTTGTATTTCTAGCCTTTGAATGCTTTTGGCAAATAGAAGAATTCACTGACTGGATACTTTGAAGACATTATGACTTATATAATATATATATCAATATATACATATGTTGTGATTTCATATGTATATCTTGTGATTTTATTATATATATATAAGTGTGTGTATAGATATACACAGAAAAGTATCTAAAAGTTAAAAGTGTGGTTTTGAGAATGACTAAAATATAAATGAAATAAAATCTGAATTCTTGTCCTTTACTTAGCTACTTGATAAATGGAAATATTAGGTACTTTAGTTCTCTGGAAAAAGAAAAAAAAACTACTGAGATGCTAAATGGCATCACCACCCAAGGAAGTTTGGAAACCTCTTGGCTATAGTTAATTCATTTCTTTTATTGATAGTATTTTGAGTTGTTTCTAATTTTGGCTAGTATAAAAAATAATAATTTTGGAGTCCAAGAAAATAAGATCTATCACTACTTCCACTTTTTCCCCTTCTATTTTAAGTGATAGGACCGGATGCCATGATCTTAGGTTTTTGAAGTTGAGTTTGAGTTTTAAGGCACTTTTTCATTCTCCTCTTTCACCCTCATCAAGAGGCTCTTTAGTTCCTCTTCACTTTCTACTATTAGAATGTTACCATCTCTGTGTGTGAGATTGTTGCTATTTCTCCCAGCAATCTTGATTGAAGCTTGAGCTTCATCCAGCCTGGCATTTTGCATGATGTACTCTGCATGTAAGTTAAATAAACATGGTGACAATATAAAGTCTTGTTGTACTCCTTTCCCAGTTTTGAACCAGTCAGTTGTTCCATGTAAGGTTCTAATGGTTGCTTTTTGACCCCACATACAGGTTTCTCCAGAGATAGGTAAGATGGTCTGATATTCTCATGTCTTTAAGAATTTTTCACAGTTGCTGTGATCCGCACAGTCAAAGGCTTTCTTTCATGTTGTCAGTGAAGCAGAAGTAGATTGTTTTCTGGAACTCCCTTGTTTTCTCTGATCCAACAGATTTTGGCAATTTGATCTCTGGTTTATCTGCCTCTTCGAAAGCCAGCTTATACACTTGGAAGTTCTCAGTTCACATACTGCTGAAGCCTAGGTTTAAGGATTTTTGGCATAACCTTACTAGTGTGTAAAATGAGCGCAGTTGTATGGTAGTTTGAGTGTTCTTTGGCACTGCCCTTCGTTGGAAGGAGGAACGAAAACTGAGCTTTTCCAGTCCTGTGGCCACTGCTGAGCTTTTCAAATGTACTAATGTATCATGTGCAGCACTTGAACAGCATTATCTATCACAGCCTTGTCATAGTGAATGGGCTTGCTTAACTCAAATATGCCATATATATATATATATATATACATACATATACATATATATATGTTTTAAAACTATGAACTTCTCATTTTTCTTTAAAATTACTTATGCAGATACTTTGTCTACAAGTATGATGCTTTCTTCAATAACGGTTTGAATTTCCTTTCGCCAGTTCATTGACGCACTTTCAGGTTGAGGCTATTAAATATCCAGAATGAAATTGTTTCAGACCATCAGATGATGTGTACTTGCTCTAAAAATTCGTATGGTGTACTTTGTGACTACTACTTCTAAGGATTCATCTCTCTTCCACAGCATTATAGTAACTTTCCTTTAGTCCTGTAGAGGTGGTAAAGGAGCAAGTGGCTGTGGTGGCAAAGTTAACACACTTGTGAAACCATCATCACAGTCAGAATAGTGAACGTATTTTTATCATTCCCGAAAGTTTCACTTTCATATTTGAAAGCTGTTTCTGCTGTATCTCTAATTCTAATTTGACAGTTTTTTTTCAGTACTTTAAAGATATAACTCTACTCTGTTATGGCTTGAATTGTTTCCAATGATGTCTATTGTCCTTTTTAAAAAAATTAATTTATTTTAATTGTATTTCATTACAATATTGTGATGGTTTTGTCATACACCAGCATGAATTGGCTACAGGTATACATGTGTTCCTCCCATCCTGAACCCACCTCCCTCCCTACCCTGTTGCTCTGGTTGTCCCAGAGTACCCGCTTTGGTTGCCCTGCTTCATTCACTGAACTTGCATTGGTCATCTGTTTTAAATATGGTAATGTGTATGTTTCAGTGCTATTCTCTCAAATCATCCCACATTCACCGTCCCCCCTTGAGTCCAAAACCCACTCTTTACATTTGTCGCCTTTGCTGTACTGCATGTAAGATCGTTGGTACTGTCTTTCTAAATTCCATGTATATGTTGATATACAGTATTTATCTTTCTCTTTCTGACTTCACTCTGTTTAATAGGCTCCAGGTTCATCCACCTCCTTGAAACTGACTCAAATGCAATCCTTTTTAGTGGAGTAATAGTCCATTGTGTATAAATACCACTACTCCTTATACATTCATCTACTGATGGACATCTAGGTGCTTTCATGTCCTCCCTGTTATAAATAGTGCTGCAGTGAACATTGAAGTACATGTGTCTTTTCCAGTTCTGGTTTCCTTGAGGGGTGGTGTATGCCCAGCACTGGGGTTGCTGGGTCCCACGACAGTTCTTTTCCCAGTTTTTTAAGGATCTCCACACTGTTCACCGTAGTGACTGTACGAGTTTTCATTCCCACCAGCAGTCTAAGAGGGTCGCCTTTTCTCCACACCCTCTCCAGCATTTCTGGTTTGTAGACATTTTGATGATGGGCCATTCTGACTGGTATGAGATGATACCTTGTTGTGGTTTTCATTTGCATTTCTCTAATAGTGAAGTTGGGCATCTTCTCATGTGTTTATTAGCCATCTGTATGTCCTCTTTAGAGAAATGTCTGTCTAGGTCTTTTGCCCACTTTTTGATTGGGTTTTTTATTTTTCTGGTATTGAGCTGCATGAACTGCTTGTATATTTTGGAGATCAATTCTTTGTCAGTTAATTCATTTGCTATTTTCTCCCAATTTGAGGGCTGTCTTTTCAGTTTGCTTATCCTTCATTTTGCAACAGCTTTTAAGTTTAATTAGGTCCCATTTGTTTATTTTTGTTTTTATTTCCACTACTCTGGGAGGTGGGTCATAGAGGATCTTGCTGTGGTTTATGTTGGATAGTGTTCTGCCATTGTTTTCTTCTAAAAGTTTTATAGTTTCTGGTCTTACATTTAGGTCTTTAATCCATTTAAAGTTTATTTTTGTGTATGGTATTAGAAACTGTTCTAGTTTCATTCTTTACACATGCAAAACTATAATAAAAAATCTTCCAACAAACAAAACCCCAGAACTAGATAGCTTTATAGGTGGAATTCTTCCAAAAATTCAGAGAAGAGCTAACACCTATCCTACTCAAACTCTTCCAGAAAAATGCAGAGGAGGAAAAACTCCCAAACTCATTCTACAAGGCCAGGATCACCCTGACATCAAAACCACAAAGATGCCACAAAAAAAGAAAACAGTCCAGTATCCTGATGAAAATAGATGCAAAAATCCTCAACAAAATTCTAGCAGAAAAATTCCAACATATTAGAAAGATCATACATTATGATCGTGGGCTTTATGCTAGGAAGCAAGGATTCTTCAGTATTTGCAAATCAATAGTATGATACGCCATATTAACAAATTGAAATATAAAAACCATATGATTATTTCATTAGATACTGTTCTGTCTTTATTCCTCTGTATATAATATATCTTTTTCCTTCTCAGTACTTAAAATTCTTATTATCAACTTTAAGCAGTTTGAACACAATATATCTTAGTGTAATTTTTAAAATGTTCTTGTGCTTGGAGGGTGGTGAGCTCCTTAGATCTATATAGGTTTTATAGTTTTTGTCAAATTCAGGAAATTTTATTCCACTGTTACAATTTCTTCCCAATACTTACTGCCTCTTCCCTCTCCCTCCCCATTTGGGGATGCCAGTCATACATGTATTCATTTCATTACAATTGTCTTAAAACTTACTATTCCTTTATTGGTCTCGCCTCCATTTTTTTCTGTTTTATTTCAGATGGAATTAAGAGCAGGTTAGATATTACAGAAGAAAAGATTAGGAAATTTAAAGAAAGGTAGCAATGTAAAGTAACACCTTGTTCTACTAATGAAGTCTTAAGTAACTGAAACAACAGTTGATGTTATTGTGTTCCTTTCGTGACTTAAAATTAGTTTATCTTCTGTTCCCTTTTCTATTTATGTGAGAATCCTAATGTCTTTCCCAAGCTTTCTTGAGATTTCTATCCTTTTGGTTCTCATCATATGTACTCAGAGTACATGCCCTCAGCAGCTGCTCAGTTCAGTTCAGTTGCTCAGTTGTCTCTGACTCTGCAACCCCATGAACCACAGCACTCCAGGCCTCGCGGTCCATCACCAACTCCCAGAATCCACCCAGACTTGTGTCCATCGAGTCGGTGATGCCATCCGACCATTTCATCCTCTGTTGTCTCCTTCTCCTCCTGTCCTCAATCTTTCCCAGCATCAGGGTCTTTTCCAATGAGTCAGCTCTTCACATCAGGTGGCCAAAGTATTGGAGTTTCAGCTTCAGCATCAGACCCTCCAATGAACACCCAGGACTGATCTTTAAGATAGACTGGTTGAATCTCCTTACAGTCCAAGGGACTCTCAACAGTTCTCCAACACCACAGTTCAAAAGCATCAATTCTTTGGCGTTCAGCCTTCTTCACAGTTCAACTCTCACATCCATACATGACCACTGGAAAAACCATAGCCTTGACTAGATGGACCTTTGTTGGCAAAGTAATGTCTCTGCTCTTTAATATGCTGTCTAGGTTTGTCATAACTTTCCTTCCAAGGAGCAAGCATCTTCTAATTTCATGGCTGCAGTCACCATCTGCAGTGAATTTTGGAGCCCAGAAAAAGAAAAAAGTCAGCTACTGTGTCCACTGTTTCCCCATCTACTTGCCATGAAGTGGTGGGACTGGATGCCATGATCTTAGTTTTCTGAATATTGAGCTTTAAGCCAACTTTTTCACTCTCCACTTTCACTTTCATCAAGAGGCTTTTTAGTTCCTCTTCACTTTCTACCATAAGGGTGGTGTCATCTGCATATTTGAGATAATATTTCTCCCAGCAATCCTGATTCCACCTTGTGCTTCTTCCAGCCCAGTGTTTCTTATGATGTACCCTGCATAGAAGTTAAATAAGCAGGGTGACAGTATACAGCCTTGACGTACTCCTTTTCCTATTTGGAACCAGTCTATTGTTCCATGTCCAGTTTTAACTGTTGCTTGCTGACCTGCATACAATTTCTCCAGAGGCAGATCAGGTAGTCTGGTATTCCCATCTCTTTCAGAATGTTCCACAGTTTATTGTGACCCACACAGTCAAAGGCTTTGGAATACATAGTCAGTAAAGCAGAAATAGATGTTTTTCTGGAACTCTCTTGCTTTTTCGATGATCCAGCAGATGTTGACAGTTTGATCTCTGGTTCCTCTGCCTTTTCTAAAACCAACTTAAACATCAGGAAGTTCACGGTTCACGTATTGCTAAAGCCTGGCTTGGAGAATTTTGAGCATTACTAGTGTGTGAGATGAGTGCAATTGTGTGGTAGTTTGAGTGTTTGTTGGCATTGCCTTTCTTTGGGATTGGAATGAAAATTGACCTTTTCCTGTCCTGTGGCCACCGCTGGGTTTTCCAAATTTGCTGGTGTACTGAGTGCAGGACTTTCACAGGATCATCTTTCAGGATTTGAAATAGCTCCACTGGAATTCCATCACCTCCACTAGCTTTGTTCGTAGTGATGTTTACTAAGGCCTACTTGACTTCACGTTCCAGGATGTCTGGCTCTAGGTTAGTGATCACACCATCATGATTATCCAGGTTGTGAAGATCTTTTTTGTACAGTTCTTCCATGTATTCTTGCCATCTCTTCTTAATATCTTCTGCTTCTGTTAGGTCCATATCATTTCTGTCCTTTATTGATCCCATCTTTGCATGAAATGTTCCCTTGGTATCTCTTGAAGAGATTTCTAGTCTTTCCCATTCTGTTGTTTTCCTCTTATTTCTTTGCCTTGATCGCTGAAGAAGGCTTTCTTATCTCTCCTTGCTATTCTTTGGAACTGTGCACTCAAATGAGTATATCTTTCATTTTCTCCTTAGCTTTTTGCTCCTCTTCTTTTCACAGCTATTTGTAAGGCCTCCTCAGACAGCCATTTTGCTTTTCTGCACTTCTTTTTCTTGGAATTGGTCTTGATTCCTATTTCCTGTACAATATCATGAACCTCCGTCAGTAGTTCATCAGGCACTCTATCTATCAGATCTAGTCCCTTAATTATTTCTCACTTCGACTGTATAATCATAAGGGATTTGATTTAGGTCATACCTGAATGGTCTAGTAGTTTTCTCCGCTTTCTTCAATTTCAGTCTGAATTTGGCAATAAGGAGTTCATGATCTGAGCCACAGTCAGCTCTGGGTCTTGTTTTTCCTGACTGTGTAGAGCTGCTCCATCTTTGGCTGCAAAGAATATAATCAGTCCGATTTCAGTGTCAACCATCTGGTGATGTCCATGTGTAGAGTCTTCTCTTGTGTTGTTGGAAGAGGGTGTTTGCTATGACCAGTGCATTTTAGTCTTTGCCCTGCTTCATTCTGCATTTCAAGGCCAAATTTGCATGTTACTCCAGGTGTTTCTTGACTTCCTACTTTAGCATTCCAGTCCCCTATAATGAAAAGGACATCTTTTTTGCTTGTTAGTTCTAGAAGGTCTTGTAGGTCTTCATATAGCTATTGCTGAATCCTTATGGCATTACCATCTACCTTTCACATATTGCCTTGAGTAAGGAACATAACCTCAGTTTAAAATTCTCCCAAGCACTATTATGAGGTCTTTATGTACACTCTAGGTCTTTTGTTGTTGTTGTAGGATTGAGGTTTTTTATTTTAAGCAGTGCAAATCTTTAAAAAATATTGCTAAAGATATCAGTGATAACCAGCTTTACGTCTTTACTCTGCTGTAATCAGCAAAATAGTATGTTTATTTAAGTGTTTTATATTTTTTTTGATTAATTTAAGTCTTGGACTAATCCTGTAAGATATGGTTATTACATATTTTTCCTGAAGAAGACCTGAGACATACTGTGACGACTGTAGTATTAAGTCTTTCTAAAGATTTAATGAGAATCCATGTAAGATACTTAGCAAAGTGCCTGAGAACATTCTAAATTTTCAAAATGGGCTAACTGTTGTTATTTATAGATTGATAAATGCTTAGATAAATTATGTTTGGAGTATTTTTCAGAGTAATCTTGAGGATAGAATAGGTGGGTATACTGAAAAAATTAGCTATAAATGGATACTTTTTTGCAAGTGAATGATTGGTTCTGTGCAATTGAATCTGTGCTTTCAATCTATGCTTGAAAATTCATGTAATTCATATTTATGAAATTTTAAGGATAACTGAATTAAGGAAGATACTGAGTCAGAATTACTACATTTCAGCTTTAAAGGATGTTTACCTGGACATTCAGTTTGCATACAAAGATGATATATTTCCGTAGAAGTGCCAGAGTAAAATCTTATCAACTGTTGAATATTCTCTGACAGCTAAGAATAATTACTTGGCCAAGAATAATTACTTGGCAAATAGAGTGGCATCCTTTTACAACGCAGGGTCTGATAAGTCTTTAAATGTGCATTCAGAAGTTACAGTTTGCAGTTTTAGCTAAGTGATTCTCAGCCTTAGGAAAAATCCTTTTATTCACTTCCCATACTTATGAGAGCCCTCTTTTCAAAAACTTAGCAAACAGCTTTAAATAATAGTTTATTTCTCAGTAAATTTATATATATATAAGCATAATGGTTCTGTGCAAAACATGATAATTGGTAGTATACATGTTATACTGAGTTCTATAATTCTAGCCAAAAGGAGAAAAAATCTTAACTTATAAGCCCTTCATTACTAAATTGTGGGTGTGCGTAATTTTTATATAGACATTTAGAAATACACAAAATAACTCACTGTGGTGAAGAATTCCATGTTAAGAATTACTGCTTCATATGCAAGATTAAAATCTAAGAAACTGCATATTACATATTAACAAAATTATGGTTAATCCATTTATTAGTTGTTCTTTCCCCTCATTTCTGAAATATTTCACCTATTACGTTGATTAGTTCAAAATGAAAATTCAGTGTTTATTGTGTTAGCCAAGAGAATCAGAAGGAGCTTGTAGCCAAAACTACTGTATTGTTCATTTGTTTTTCAAGCTCGTTAGTATTTTTCTTCTAGAAATACAGTAGACATTCATTCAAGTGAATGGAAGCACATCCGATTATCAGTGTTTTACCTATCTCTTGATGGTTAACTATTATTTATTATCTGAGTCCACCTTCAGCAAAATGTACAGTTCTGTTTAACACCTGGTACCTCCCTGTTTCGCTAGCTTTGTCTTTTCCTTAGCCCTGAAATTGACAGATGGCTTCAGAACTGTGTACTTTTGTACATTCAGATTGTTTACCCCAGTGAAAGCTCTTACCTTTCTCCCAGGTTTGTTTACCTAGAAAGGTCTTACTCACCCTTTAACATCCAGTGTAGATGTCAACACCTATATGAAGGCAGGAAAGGGAATATATTTCTCCTAGGTGTATCCTAGGTGTATCATGGTGTGTTTGCTTCCTGCTTGTTCATATGAATGCTGTAAGACATTTCTAGAAGTAGGATTCTGAAACATTATTTTGAGTTGAGAAAAGAAATAAAAGTGTACAGATTTAAATTTCATGAATTAAAATTTTGTGAGTTATGGTACTAGTTGACCTTTCTGCCCAATGCTGCCTTATTTGCTGACATATTTAAACTGTGGGTCAAAAGATCTTCTTTACAATGTAAAGCTTAAGTCAAAAGGGTTAGCATGGAAATCTCATATTCCTGCTTTATTCATACAGATTAAACAAAGTAGTTTCATTTTGACCTTTGAGAAATAAATGGTATAGGAAATGAATCAAATGTTGTTCCTTTAATGTTTCTTCAATAAAGGAATAGTCTGGGTCACCTTTGTAACAGAACCTCTTTTAAAAGCCTTTTAAATTAAAATACTCACATGCTTTTGTGCTGTTTAGTTAATATATCATACAAGTTATCATGTGCTAGACTTTACATTGTAGATAGGTTCTTTTTTTTTGCTTTAAAATTTTTCTCCTTGAAAATCA